>ML274656.1:1084-35761 GCA_005239495.1 Nicotiana undulata | reverse complement strand
TTCAACTTTTTATAAAATCACTTCAAAGGAATTAATAAGCTTGGACCTGCAACGTAAATTCCTGGGTACTTGAACTCAATAGATCATAGCACACTGGAAAAATAATTCATTATTTTCATAAAATAATACTATTATAAATTGCCAAGTTATGAAGTTTGGCGCACGCGCCATCCCGTCACTAGTATTCAAAAGAAAGAGAAAACTAAATATTCCTAACAAACCTAAATATACAGCACCTGTTATAAATTGAATTGTATTTAAGGTGAATGTCTATATTTTAGAGATTGTTATTTGATGGCTAAGTCACTATTTCCCTATAAATAGAGGGGTTCTATTCCATTATAATTCATCCTAAATCAATAAGAATTTTGTCTCTCTACTTTTCTCTGCAATACTCTTCTTCTTCTTTTATTGTTTTATAACACGTTATCAGCACGAGACTCTAACCAATTGAGTAGAAGCTTTGGGATTGAGCATAATGATTGTCAATTGTTCCATGACCTTCCTTCGTGATTAAATTCTGGATCTAAGGTAAGTATTTTACTTATTTTTCTAATTTAAATTCTTGAAATTCTATTATTTGATTTTAAATACAAGCAAAGACAATAAACTTTGATTATAACTCTAATAGAGTTTGCAAGAAATTATAACCAACCCAAGTTATAAAATTTCTATGCCTTGCCATGATCAAATTTATGAATGATTGTGGGCAAAGAAGTGAAAACCCGTCCCATTAAATTTGCTTCATTCTCATTCCCTTTAAGAGAATGTGATAGTAATATGTGATAAGTCTAAAAGAATATAAAATTATTACCGTGAAGATATCAATGGATATTGACGTGGAAATAGACAAAATTATAATCGTCATTATTGTGATAATGAGAATAATAAGGATCCTCTAAATAATCCTTCACTCTGTGAAAGTAATATTTATCATCGATTTGACATGAGATTTTGTAAATCACATATAGATGATTATGGTCCATTCATGATGTGAATGTGACAACATATGTTTTATGAATACCTATTTATTCTTGGAAGAATATTAACGTGCTAGTGGTAGTAGATATATCACACTAATCTCTAGAAAGATGTTTGAGATGAACTGAGAAAATAGTTTCATTATTATGGCATGAATGGTCATTACCTATAGTAAAGCCAAAATATTTTGGCAATATGATTATTAAAAGACAATACTAATGCAGGAAACAGATCATGCATATAATTTTGACCATGACCATAATGGTATAACTTTCTCTTTAAGAGTTTATTTACCATATAGATGTTGATGAATAAGTGGTAGTACAAAATTAATTGAGAGCTCTGGAAGAGCCAATTATACTATTTTGTGTCGTAGTAAGTCTAAAAGAAACTTATAGAGTTTTTAAAGTATTCGCGAAAGTGGTTGGTTATATTGAGAATGTAATTAATGAAGATTTAATATCTTTATATTACTACAACTATAGAGGGCTAATATGTATATATGAATACTACCCGCTTTATTGCACGATTTGTATTACACAAATAAAAATATGGTAAAATTATATGACACAGTAAATTGGATGTTTATTGATATAAAACCCATATCCCAATAAACTGGAAGTTTAATTAACAATTGCGCATGTCATGATGTAAACCTGAAGTTTACTAATACAAACAATTTTATCAAGCATGGCCTATAAAGCAATATTGATTTAGATGCGCAAAATAAATGAGAATTAACGTGGGTAAGTGTTGAAGAATATTGTTTATGAATTCTCTTGTTTTGCTTGTTCTCGCGATTATTATATGTGATGACCTAAAAGATCATCCCGTATAATTTTTAACTTAAACTGTGTTCCGAGGTCCTGAAAGCCTCCTTTAATCTCACCTCGATGTGCAAGCGCAACCCGGACGCGTAGCCGGGAAGCCTTCATGTGGAGACATGATAAAATGGTGAATTTATAATAATTATTTGAATAAAGTTGACTTTGGTCAATATTTAGGGTAAACCGATCCGGACCTGTGATTTGACGGTCCCGGAGGGTCCATAGGAAAATATGGGACTTGGGCGTATGCCCGGAATTCAATTTCGAGGTCCCAAGTCCGAGAAATGAATTTTTATAGAAAATTGTTTTCTGAAAAATATAAAGGCTTTTGAAAACGAAATTGGATGTGAAACCTAGGTGATCGGGCCCGTATTGTCGTTCCAGAGCCCGGAACATGTTTAATTTGTTTATTATGAGTTATCTATGTAATTTGGTAAGAAACAGACTACGTTTGACGTGATTCGGACTTAAAGTATAAAGTATGAGAGTTTAAGATGTTGTGAAATTTTACAATGATTTCGAGGCCTAATTCGTGGTTTTGATGTTATTTTGGTGGTGTAACTGTACGAGTAAGTCCGTAGGATGTTTCTGAGGTTGCGTGTATAATTGGTGTTGAGCCCCGAGGGCTCGGGAGAGTTTCGGGAAGGTTCCGGGGTGTTTTAGACTTAGAATGCAGCAGTTGCAGGTCAGAAGGGGTCCAGGTCTCTAAACCTATAGCGCGGTCCGCGGTGGACCTTCGCGGTCGCGGTCGCCCTAGCGCGGACCGCGGTGGGGGAGAAATCAGAGAGGTTCCAGCAGTCGAGGCCTTCGTGGCTGCGGTCGCCCTAGCGCGGTCCGCGATGGAACCTTCACGGCCGCGGTCGCTCTAGCGGGGTCCGCGGTGGAGGCCTGGGAGGGATATATATAAACAGGATTTTCAGTTAATTTCTATTTTTCAAAAACCTAAAAACATAAGAGGCGATTTTCTAAACACTCTTTCTCCTCCAAAACATTTGTAAGTGATTTCTAACTCATTTTTCTTACTCCTTAACTTCTTTTTACAAGATTTCATCCTAGAATCTAGGGTTTTCATGGGGCACTTGGGAATTTTGGGTAAAACCTAAGAATATTAAAATTTATTAATTTAGACCTAAATTTGGGGTCGGATTCCAAAACTAATTACATAAACGGGCTTGGGGGTGAATGGATAATCAGGTTTTGGTCCGAATTTCGGGTTTGGACCAAGCTAGCCCTGGGTCGATTTTTGACTTTTGGGGAAAAACCTTAGAAAACTCATTTCCAAGCATTAGAACTTATTCATTTAGCATTTATTGATATAATTAAGTAACTTGTGGCTAGATACAAGCGATTTGGTGGTGGAATCAAGAGGTAAAGCGGTAGTTGAGGCTTGATTTGCGTTCGTGGCATCGAGGTAAGTGTTTGGCCTAACTTTAGCTTGAGGGAATAGGTGTTGAGTCGTATGTGCTACCTGTTTCAATCATGTTCAATGTATAGGTGAGGTGACGAGTACCTATACCTTGTGTGTCAAGCATGCCCGTGAGTCGATTTTGGTGTATTACATGTTATTGCTTCGATATTCATTGTGTTATGAAGTAGATTCATTTTGGAAGTTGTTCAATTGCTGAGAATACTTGATTAAGGATTTATGATAAGTTGTTTCAGTTGTGGAGTAATTTTTTTAAGTTATATACTCGTATGAGGTTGGTTATAGCTGAGTCCCTTGCCGGGCGGTATTATTTTTGGTTGTTATCCCCTTGCTGGGTGGTTATGAAGTGTACGTCCTACTGTTGAATTCCTTTCCAAGTTGTTGTTTGATGTTGATTGGGTGAGGAAGAGTGTAAAGCACCAAGGGTGATGCCGTGTATTCATTTCATTCATTGCATTGTGAGGAAGAGAGTAAAAGCACGGAGGTTGATGTCGTGCCATGATTTTTCATTTAAAAGCACGAAGGAATATGCCGTGCCCTGTTATTTATTTGTTGCATTGTGAGGATGAGAGTAAAAGCACGAAGGGTGATGCCGTGCCATGATTTTACATTTAAACGGACGAAGGAACATGCCGATCCCTTTTATTTATTTATTGCATTGTGAGGACGAGGGTAAAAGCATGAAGGGATGTCGTGTACTTGTTTTGGTGAGGATGAGAGTAAAACCACGAAGGGTGATGCCGTGTACATATTTGTTGTGTTGTTATTTCCTGTTGACTTTATTCCCTTATATTGTTGTTTTTCTCAGATATTCATTACTGTTCTTTCTTGTTTTCCCCCATTAATTGTTCCCTGTCCGGTCGTTCTTAACTGTTATTTCCTGTTACTCCCCTGTTATATATTGTAGAACTGTACAGGTATTTTGTTGTTGTCGTGTCTAGCCTCATCACTACTTCGCCTAGGTTAGGCTCGGCACTTACTCAGTACATGGGGTTGGTTGTACTGATACTGCACATGCACTTCTCTATGTTGTGCAGATTTCGGAATTGGATCTAGTGGGCACTGATAGAGGGAATATCCTTCAGTCCACGTAGGCGACACTGATGTAGTCCCGCAGACGTTCGTGGGCCTTAGCGTCACCTCTTCTATCTTTCCTTTCCTGTCTTTACATGTAATTCTGAGACGGTTGTTTCATTTTTATTCAGACTCATGTATGTAGTGAATCTTAGATAGTCCGTGAAGGTTGTGACTCCAGATTTTGGGTGGATTAATATTGGCGTTTGTGTAGTACTGATTCAATCAAATATTAGTATTACATTTGTTCCGCACTTTGTATTTAAATGCTCTTGATTATCACTGTTAATGGCTAGGTAATAAAGGAATAGATTACAAATATTGTAAACGTTGGCTTGTCTAGCGGGTTCGACATTAGACGCCATCACGGCCTTGACGGTGGGATTTCGGGTCGTGAAAAGTTGGTATCAGAGCCCTAGGTCGTTTAGGTTTCAACCTCACGGACAAACTTTGTTGAGTCTGAGGGATCGGTACGGAGACGTCTGTACTTATCCCCTAGAGGCTGCAAAGTTAGGAATGACTTCACTTTTCCTTCTTCTCTGTCGTGCGATTTGAAATTATAAGTGCTAATCGAGTTCCATTCTATTCTCTCGCAGATGTCAAGAACGTGTGCTTCCTCATCTACCGATCAGCAAC
Organism: Nicotiana undulata; assembly: GCA_005239495.1. Lineage (NCBI taxonomy): Eukaryota > Viridiplantae > Streptophyta > Magnoliopsida > Solanales > Solanaceae > Nicotiana > Nicotiana undulata. Next base: position 30,817 of record ML274656.1, on the reverse strand, counting down.
CCGATCCTCCTATTGCAGCTCCTACGAGGGGCCGAGGACGAGGCCGAGGTCGTGCTAGAGGTCGAGGCCGGGGCAGGGCTCAGCCCATAGCAGCAACCCCAGTGGAGGATCCTCAGGTTGAGCTTGCCGAGGATATTCCCGTTCAAACAGTCCTAGTTGGACCAGCTCAGGTCCCAGAGGGGTTAATTGCCACCCCGGTGCTTCAGGACACTCTAGTCTGCCTAGTGGGACTTATGGAGAGTGTAGCTCAGGCTGGTCTTCTTCCTACTGCACCAGCCGTCTCCTAGGGTGGGGGAGGGACCCAGACTCCTGCTACTCGCACACCAGAGCAGTTAGATCCTCAAGTTTCAGACTCTGGCACCTCAGACAGCCGGAGTAGCTCAGCCGGGTATTGTGGCACCGGGACTTGAGGGAGCAGCTATGTCAGCAGTGCTTTATGGAGATTGGATAGATTCACCAAGTTTTTCCCTACTACTTTCACTGGTTCCCCATCAGAGGACCCCCACGATTACTTAGACAGATGTCATGAGGTTCTTCGGAACATGGGCATAGTATAGTCCAATGCAGTTGACTTTGCTACATTTCGTCTGTCTAGTACCACCAAGTCTTGGTGGAGAGACTATTGCTTGACCAGACCAGCTGGGTTTGCACCTTTGACTTGGGCTCAGTTCTCCGAGTTATTCTTGGGGAAGTTTCTTCCAGTTACTCAGAGAGAGGATCTTGGGAGAGAGTTTGAGTGTCTCCAGCAGGGATCTATGTCTGTGACTCAGTATGAGACCAGGTTCATCACCCTAGCCAGGCATGATATTATGATACTCCCCACTGATCGTGAGAGATTGAGGAGGTTTATTGAGGGTTTAGCTCAGCCTATCAGACTTCAGATGGCCAGAGAGTCAAGTACCGATATTTCATTTCAAGATGCGACCAATGTGGCCAGGAGGATTGAGATGGTTTTTATAATAGCTCTAGTTCGTAGAGATTTCATTGTTACAGATAAGGTCAGATAACTACACAATACCATAGAAATAACAGAGTCACAATTCACACCCAAACACCCGTCACCTACCATGTGCATCACCTCAACACCAAACATATAACACGTAATTTGGGGTTTCGTACCCTCAGCATCAAGTTTAGAAGTGTTACTTACCTCGAAGAGGCCAAATTCCAATACCGAGCAAGCCAAGCGATGCTCCAAAAATGCCATCTCACGTGTACCGACCTCCGAAAGGCTCAAAAATAGCCATAAACAACTCAAATAAATCAAATAATACCAAAGGAAATAAACCCAATCGATAAAGGTCGAATCATTAATCAAAAGCCCTAAATCGGCCAAAACATCCAGCCCGGCCCCGAACCTCGGAACCTGACAAAACTCACAAAATCCGATAGCCCATTCAATTATCAGTCCAACCATACTAATTTCACTCAAATCCAACTCCGAATCGATGTTCTGAACTAAACAAATTTCACTTTATGAAACTTTAGGCTTAAATCCTTAATTTTCTCTTTTAGAAGTCTCAATCCAATGCCAAAATTGAACATAGATTCATGATATAAAATAAAAAATGAGTAGAGAACACTTACCCCAGTCCACATGGTGAAAGTTGCTTCAAATATCTCCTCAATCCGAGCTCCATAGCTCCTAAAATGCAAAAACGGTCGAAACCCTCGAAATAAAGTACTTTATACTCTGCCTATGCATCCTTTTACGCGAACACGAAAAATCCAATGCGTTCGCGATAACAAAATAACCTGCCACAAAAATACTCTACGCGTTAGCGGCTTCGCGAACGCAATTCACAATAGCTCCACATTACGCGATTGTGTAAGCTACTTCGCGAACGCAAATGCCCTACGCAAACGCAGTTATAAAGGCGCGAACGAGATGCCCAGACGTCACAAAGGTGAACGGAAATTCCACTGGCGTGAATGCGATGAAGGAAAGAGGCCAACTCCTGTGATACACTACGTGACCACGTGCGAATATTCACGATTGCGAAGAAGGTTTGAAACACCAGCAAACAGTAGCTACCAACAGTGAAAACATGAAGAAAAATAATCTGAAATCAATTCGAAGGCGCCCGAGCCCCTCGGAACCCCATCCAAGTATACCAACAAGTTCCATAATATAACATGGACCTACTCGAGGCCTCAAATCACAAATAACAACATTGAAACGACAAATCGCGCCTCAAATCAAACTTGATGAACTTTGAACTTTTCAACTTCCATAACTCTTGCTGAAACACATCAAATCAACCCAGAATGAACCCAAATTTTGCACACAAGTCCAAAATGACATAACGAAGATATTACAATTCCTGGAATCACAGTCCGAATCTGATATACTCAAGCAAACTTCTGATCAAACTTATGAACTTTCCAAAGCTTCAAATTTCAAATTTTTGCCAATTTGTGCCGAAACCTTCTAGAAACACCCATATGCAAATCCTGGCATACGCCCAAGTCCAAAATCACCATTCAGGCCCATCGGAACCATCAAAAATCGGTTTCGGGGTAAAATTCACAAAAAGTCAAACTTGGTCAACTCTTCTAACTTTAAGCTTAAATCATGGAATTCATTTTTCCGAATCGATTCTGAATAAGCTTAAAACCAATACGGACGATTCATATAAGTCATAATACATTATACGAAGCTAATCACGCCCGTTAGCTACCGAGAAAAGTGCAAATGCTAAAAACGATCGCCCGGGTCGTTACAATTATAATGATTATGGTCGTAATCAACTAGTCAAGAGAAGAAATAAATCGGAAAATTAATCTTAACTATCTGTTGATACCCATATTTTTCTCAAATTATTCTTAAACTTGTATATAATCTTTCAAAATCACTCTTTGCAATAATGAGTATTTTTCCTAATTTTTCCATATTTTCCCCTATTTATTTAATATTGTATATTTTAATAATTCATAAATTGTGCTCTAAAATAATCTCAAATTGTTTCCCATCTAAGTATGTTATTTATAATCATTTTTTATCTGTTAAAATCCAATTATTTTCACGAATTAGTCAATTGGGTCTTATTTAATTTCAATAACAATAATTTTGCAATTATAGCCCAATTGAACATTGTGTATTATTTTAATTCGAAACTTATGCATTTTTACACTAAATGTAACGACTTGGCCGGTGATTTTGAGAGTTAGCGCCCCGATCTCCTGATAACTGTTTCTCCCATGTCTTATTATGCTAATGGAACGAGTCGGAGAGTTGAGTGATGAAAATTGGAGTGTTTACTGACATATAGTCCTTTAAGGTGAGCTTTAACCTTAGAAATTGGACCGTATAGGGAGCTGGGTGAAGACGGATCTGGAATGGAAATCCGTCGACTCTGTTAGCTCCGTTGAGTGATTTCGGGGTTGGGAGCATATTCAGATTGTGTTTTCGAGGTCGAATGTAGATTTAGGCTTGAATTGGCGAAAGTTAGAATTTTGGCAATTTCGGCCGATATGTGAGATTTTGATATCAGACTCGGAACGGAATTCCGAAAGCGACAGCAGGTCCGGAATGTCATTTATGACATGTGTGCAAAATATGAGGCCATTTGGATGAGAGTAGACGTGGTTCGGCGTCGAGGGTGAATTCTTAAAAATTCCTAAGTTCTTAGGCTTGAAGCTATGCATATTTGAGTATTTTGTTGTTATGGGATGTATTTTTAAGGCTCGACCATGTTTGGATAGGGTATTGGGACCAGTTGGTGGCTTTGGTTAAGGTTCTGGGGGCCTCGGGGTTGTTTCGGATGCTTAACGAAAGAATTTGGAACTTGGCAAATTGCTGAACCAGGCTCCTTCTGGTGTTTTCGCACCTGCGAAGGTTTTCCCGCAGGTGCGATCACACAGGTGCGATGTGGGGGAGGTTGACCAGTGGTCGCAGGCGCGACCTGGGTCCCGCGGGTGCAGAACCGCAGGCGCGACCAAACGACCGCAGGTGCGACCCCAGATGATCTTAAGTGACTTTCGCACTTGTGATGGAATTTCCGCAGGTGCGGTACCGCAGGTGCGAGATCCCTGTGTGTATATTCCAAAAATCTGAGGGTTTATGTTATTTCACCATTTTTGAGTTGTGGGAGCTCGGGAGAGATGATTCTTGGAGGCTTTTACATCTTGGAATCTTAGGTAAGTTATTCCTAACCATCTTAGGTTAATTTCCATGATTCTAGTCTTCAATTCCACCCTTAAATTCGAGATTTTTGAGTTGCAATTGGGAAAAATTGGAAGAAACTTCCTAGACCGAGTTTTGGAGTTTTGATTTGGTATTTGACCTCCGATTTGAGAGATTTTCATATGGTTATACTCGTGAGTGAATAAGGGTTAAGAAAATATAAAAAATTTATCCTATTTCGAGACGTGGGCCCGAGGAGCGTTTTGGTCAAATTTTCCAATTTTGCGTACTAGTTCCGAATTAATTAGTTATTGTGATTTCTTGAATTTTTATTTACATTATACCATCGAATTGAATAGATTTGGGCCACCCTGAGTTGGATACTCGTGGCAAGAGCGTGATTATTGATTGATTTACATAGTCAAGGTAAGTGGCTTGCCTAACTCTGTGTTGGGGAATTTCCGTTAGGCTTTTTTAACTAATTTTTGCTATAAAACCCCGTGTACGTGAGGTGACGAGTGTGTGCACGGGATATTTTCACAGAAGTTCCATATTTATTTCTACACAATGCCTCATTTTCAATTCTATTATCACTGTTATCGGTTGAACTGCATAATAACTTAAGATTTTACCCTGGTAAATTGATTTCTAACTAGTTTTCCAATTGTTACTATTATTTGAAACTGATTTAAGGATTTTACTCTGAAATTTCTAATTGATTTTCTTAAACCTTTAAACTACGTTATTTTGAGATTTATCTTATATTACGTATATACATAGGGATTGCGCGCAGAGACCTGAGCCTTTCCCTCATACTGCATTGCATACATATGGATTGTGGGCAGAGACCTGAGCCTTTCCCTCATACTGCATTGCATACATAGTGATTGCGGGCAGAGGCCTGAGCCTTTCCCTCATACTTCATTGCATACATAGAGATTGCGGGAAGAGACCTGAGCCTTTCCCTCATACTGCATTGCATACATAGTGATTGCGGGCAGAGGCCTGAGCCTTTCCCTCATACTTCATTGCATACATAGAGATTGCGGGAAGAGACCTGAGCCTTTCCCTCATACTGCATTGCATACATAGGGATTGCGGGCAGACACCTGAGCTTTTCTCTCATACTGGATTGCATATATAGGGATTACGGGCAGAGACTTGAGCCTTTCCCTCATAGTGCATTGCATACCTAGGGATTGCGGGCATAGACCTGAGCCTTTCCCTGATACTACATTGCATTGGTGCCTTTCCTTTCTTATTGAGCTTTATATATATTTCGTTGAACTGAGCATTTAACTATACCGTTTCTTGCTAGCCTTTACTTAGAAGTTTTGTTAATTATTATCTGTTTTACTTACTTGTTCACTATATCTGTTATTTTGCAAAACCCTCAGTAGGGCCTCAACCTGACCTCATCACTACTTGACTGGGGTTAGGCTTGGCACTTACTGAGTACCGAATGTGGAGTACTCACGCCCTTCTGCGCATGTTTTTCCCATGTGCAGATCCAGGTCCCAGTACGCAGTATCATTGTTAGCCAGCAGCCAGTGCCAGGAGACTTGAGGTATAATATGCAGTGTCCGCAGATCTCCGAGTCCCCTTCCTATCTTAGTGTAGTTAGCACTTGTAGAGAATACTATACGGTTGTGTCTTTCCAGTTGTACATATTGAAGCGTAGAGTCAGCTTGTGATGTATTGATGATATTCCGGGTCTTGGGTGTAGCAAACTGTAATGCCAAGCGGCATAGAGTATTATTGTAGCTTTAGTTCATTTTTATTACTATCTTCGCTTGCTATTTTAGATTGTTGTTGAATAAATAGGCTTACCTAGTCGTCTAGACTAGGTGCCATCACGAGACCCAGTCGGAGGGAGAATTGGGGCATGACAAGTTGGTATCAGAGCATCTAGGTTCATAGGAGTCACAATATCACAAGCCGGTTTATTAGAGTCTCGCGGATCGGTGCGGAGACGTCCGTACTTATCTTCGAGAGGCTATGTAACTGTTAAGAAAGATCATACTTCTTGGAATCCCTTCTCGTGCTGATTACTACTACCCAAAATTCTTAAACTCTATTTTATTCTTGCTTATAGATGGTTCGCTCTCGCACCGGATGTACCAACGATCAGGCACCGAGCCCCCAGCCAGAGCCATAGAGGCAGGGGTCGGGGCAGGGGACAAGTACGCGGTGCAGCCCGAGCACCGGCTAGAGCAGTGGCAGAAGATCCCCCAGCAATTGCAGATGGAGGGGCAACGAAGGTCCCTTCTACCACTCCAGCCCTCTAGGAGACTTTGGCCCAGTTCATGAGTGCTTTTAGTACTCTGTCTCAGGCAGGTCTACTCCCGATAGCCCCAGCTACATCACAGGCCGGGGAAAGGACATAGACTCCCGCAACCCGTACCCCTGAGCAGAGAGTTCATATGGGGCAGGTCCCAGAGTATATTCCTATGCCTCCAGCAGCTCCAGTTCAGCCTGAGGCCAGAGCACCTGCATCTGAGTCTGAGCAGCTCTGTCTTGAGAGGTACAAGAAGTACCATCCACCTGAGTTCAGCGATTTAGCTTCAGATGACGCTCTGGGTTTTCTTGAGGAGTGTCATCGCATCCTTCGTACCATGGGTATTTTGGAGACGAGCGGGGTCTCTTTTATCACTTTTCAGCTGAGAGGAGCAGCCTATCAGTGGTGGCGTGCATTTGAGCTTAGTAGTCCAGACGAGGCAGCCTCACTCTCTTGGGCTCAGTTTTCAGATATGTTTTTGCTTGAGTTTGTCCCTCAGAGTCTCAGGGATGCTTGTCGTGCGGAGTTTGAGCAGCTACGCCAGGGTACTATGGCCGTGTCAGAGTATGCAGTACGATTCAGTGACTTGTAACGACATGCATCAGCTTTGGTATCTAGTGTCAGAGAGAGAGTTCGCCATTTTATTGAGGGACTCCATCCTAGCATTCGTACCAGTATGGCCAGGGAGTTGGAGACTGATATCACTTACCAGCAGGCGTTGAGCATTGCTAGGAGGATTGAGAGTATGTTGAACCGGGACAGAGAGGAGAGAGAGGCCAAGAGGTCTCGAGAGATGGTTCATTTCTCAGGAGCTCGTGCACCAGCAGCATGCTATGGTATGGGTTTTGTGAGTCGCCCGGTACATTCAACTCTTCCAGCAGCCAGTGGTATTCCAGCACCTCCTAGACCTCGGGCGCCTTATTATGCACCACCAATATCTTAGATGCCTCCTGCTCGAGGTGCTATCACCGGCCAGTCCAGCAAGCCAGTTCATAGTCAACATCAGCAGCCACGCCCTCAGAAGGGTTATTTTGGATGTGGTGACCTTCGCCATGTGATCAAGGATTGCCCTAGAGTTAGTAGGGGTGCACCACCAGATACTTATCAAGTTCCATGTCTGCCACCAGGTCCCCCAGCGATACTTCCAACCCCAGCTGCTACCCCACCATCTCAGGCAGCTCGAGGTGGAGGTCGGGGAGGACGAGGTCGTCCTAGAGGGGGAGGTCAGGCCAGATACTATTCCCTTCCAACTCGTTCCGAGGAAATTGCTTCAGACTCGGTTATCACAGGTATTGTTCCCGTTTGTCATAGGGACGCATCGATACTATTTGATCCAGGTTCTACCTACTCATACATGTCTTCATATTTTGCTCCATATTTGGGGATATCTCGGGATTCTTTCAGTTTCCCCGTATATGTTTCTACTCCTATTGGAGATTCTCTTGTTGTGGACCGCATATATCGGTCGTGTTTGATTTCTATCGGCGGTTTTGAGACCAGAGCTGATTTATTATTACTTAGCATGGTAGATTTCGACGTTATTCTGGGTATGGATTGGTTATCTCTGCACTATGCTATTCTTGATTGTCATGCCAAGACCGTGACGCTGGCCATGCCAGGATTACCGAGGTCAGAGTGGAGGGGTTCACTAGAGTATACTCCTCGTCGGGTGATTTCTTTTCTTAAGGCTCAACGGATGGTGTCAAAGGGGTGCGACACTTATTTGGCCTATGTGAGGGATGTTAGTGTTGAGACCCCTACAGTTGATTTGGTCACGGTTGTGAGGGATTATCCCGATGTTTTCCCAGCTGAACTTCTGGGTACGCCGCCCGACAGAGACATTGACTTTAGCATTGATTTATTGCCTGACACTCAGCCTATTTCCATTCCTCCCTATCGCATGGCTCCTCCTGAGTTGAAGGAGTTGAAGGAACAGTTACATGAATTGCTTGATAAGGGGTTCATCAGGCCCAGTGTGTGCTCCGGTGTTGTTTGTGAAAAAGAAGGATGGATTGATGCGTATGTGCATTGACTACAGGCAGTTGAATAAGGTGACAGTGAAGAATAGGTACTCGTTGCCCCGCATTGATGATTTGTTTGACCAACTATAGGGTGCCAAGGTTTTCTCCAAGATTTTATCTTCGTTTGGGCTATCATCCGTTGAATATTCGGGAGTCGGATATCCCGAAGACTGCTTTCAGGACTAGATATGGTCACTACGAGTTCCTTGTTATGTCATTCGAGCTGACCAATTCCCCAGCAGCCTTCATGCACTTGATGCACAACGTATTTCGGCCATATCTTGATACTTTCGTCATTGTATTCAATTACAACATTCTGGTATATTCTCGGTCACTGGAGGACTATGAGCAGCACTTGAGGACCGTGCTTCAGACCTTGAGAGAGAAGAAGTTGTATGCCAAATTCTCTAAGTGTGAATTTTGGCTTGATTCTGTGGCATTCTTAGGCCATATGGTATCTTTGGATGGGATCAAGGTAGATCCGAAGAAGGTGGAGGCAGTGCAGAGTTGGCCCAGAACGTCTTCAGCTACAGAGATTCGTAGTTTCCTCGGTTTGGTCGGGTAGTATCGCCGTTTTGTGGAGGGGTTTTCATCCATTTCAGCACCCATGTCTAGATTGATCCAGAAGGGCGCACCTTTTATTTGGACCGAGAAGTGTGAGGAGAGCTTTCAAAAGCTCAAGACAGAACCGACTACAGCTCCAGTGTTAGTACTACCTACCGGTTCGGGGTTCTATACAGTCTATTGTGATGCTTCGAGGATTGGCTTGGGAGCGGTGTTGATGCAGGACGATAGGGTGATTGCCTATGCGTCCAGACAGTTGAAGGTACATGAGAAAAATTACCATGTTCATGATCTTGAGTTGGCAGCGATTGTTCACGCCCTGAAGATATGGCGTCATTATATATACGGTTTTCCCTGTGAGATATATACGGATCATCGGAGTTTGCAGCACATATTCAGGCAGAAGGATCTCAATTTGCGTCAGCGTAGGTTGTTGGAGTTACTCAAGGATTATGACATCACCATATTATACCACCCGGGGAAGGCCAATGTGGTGGCCGATGCCCTGAGTCGCTGGGCGGAGAGTTTGGGTAGTTTGGTATATCTTCATGCAGCTGAGAGGCCCTTAGCTTTGGATGTTCATTCTTTAGCCAGCCAGTTCATGAGGTTGGACCTCTCTGAGCCTCACCGGCTCTTCGCTTGTGTTGTTGCTCGGTCTTCTCTTTATGACCGCATTCGACAGTGCCAGTATGATGATCCCGACCTTCAAGCTCTTCGGCATAAAGTTCAGCGGGATGGTGTTCTAGATATGATCATAGATGATGATGGTGTGTTGAGACTGCAGGGCCGTATTTGTGTACCTGACGTAGATGGACTGCGGAGGTTGATCCTTGAGGAGGCCCATAGCTCGCGGTACTTCATTCATCCCAGTACCGCGAAGATGTACCGGGATCTGAGACAACACTACTGGTGGCGGAGGATGAAAAGGGATATAGTGGAGTTCGTAGCCAGATGCCTCAATTGTCAGCAGGTCAAGTGTGAGCATCAGATACCGGGAGGATTACTTCAGCAGATGAGGCTTCCAGAGTGGAAGTGGGGGCGGATTACCATGAATTTTGTGGTTGGACTTCCTCGGACTTTTAAGAAGTACGATGCCATTTGGGTGATTGTGGACTGGCTGACCAAGTCAGCCCGTTTTATTCTGGTGTTGACTACATATACTTCGGAGAGGTTGTCTCAAATCTACATGTGGGAGATAGTACAGTTGCATGATGTCCTGGTATCTATTATTTCAGACCGAGGTCCTCAGTTTACCTCGCACTTCTGGAGAGCCTTGCATAGTGAGTTGGGCACCCAGATTGATCTCAGTACAGCATTCCACCCTCAGACAGACGGACAGTCCGAGCGCACTATTCAGATTCTGGAGGATATGCTTCGTGCTTGTGTGATGGATTTTGGAGGATCATGGATCAGTACTTGCCCCTTGCAGAGTTTGCTTATAATAACAGCTATCAGTCCAGCATTCAGATGGCGCCGTTCGAGGCTGTATATGGTAGGCGGTGCAGATCTCCAGTAGGATGGTTTGAGTCGGGCGAGGCCCGATTGTTGGGTACAGACTTGGTCCAGGATGCCTTGGACAAGGTAAAGGTGATTCAGGATAGACTTCGCACAACTCATTCTAGGTAGAAGAGTTATGCAGACCGGAGAGTTCGGGACTTGGCATTCATGGTTGGTGATCGGGTTTTGCTTTGGGTATCGCCCATGAAGGGCGTCATGAGATTTGGGAAGAAAGGTAAGCTGAGTCCGAGGTTCATTGGCCCTTTTGAGATATTGCAGCGGGTTGGGGAGGTTGCTTATGAGTTGGCCTTGCCTCCCAACCTAGCAGGTGTTCATCTGGTATTCCACGTTTCCATGCTACGAAAGTATCACGGTGATCCGACTCATGTTTTGGATTTCAAATCAGTTCAGTTGGACAAGGATCTATCATATGTTGAGGAGCCTGTGGCCATTTTTGACAGGCAGGTCAGAAAGCTCAGGTCGAGGGACATTGCTTCAGTCTGTAGTGGAGGGGTCATCCGGCTGAGGAGGCGACTTGGGAGACCGAGTAGGATATGCGGAGTCAGTACCCTCATCTATTCACAGCTTCAGGTATGTTTCTATACTCGTTCGAAGACGAACGATTTTCTTAAGAGGGGGAGAATGTAACGACCTAGACGGTCGTTTTGAGAGTTAGCCCCCCAATCCCCTGATAACTGTTTCTCTCATGCCTTATTATGCTAATGGAACGAGTCAGAGAGTTGAGTGATGAAAATTGGAGTGTTTTCGGACATATAGTCCTTTAAGGTGAGCTTTAAACTTAGAAATTGGACCGTAGCGGGAGCTGTGTGAAGACGGATCCGGAATGGAGATCCGTCAACTCTGTTAGCTCCGTTGAGTGATTTCGGGGTTGGGAGCGTATTCAGATTGTGTTTTCGAGGTCGTATGTAGATTTAGGCTTGAATTGGAGAAAGTTAGAATTTCGGCAATTTCGGCCGATAGGTGAGATTTTGATATCAGACTCGAAATAGAATTCTGAAAGCGACAGTAGGTCCGGAATGTCATTTATGACATGTGTGCAAAATTTGAGGTCATTCGGACGAGAGTAGACGTGGTTCGGCGTCGAGGGTAAATTCTTAAAAATTCCTAAGTTCTTAGGCTTGAATCTATGCATATTTGAGTATTTTGTTGCTATGGGATGTATTTTTAAGGCTCGACCAAGTTTGGATAGGGTATTGGGACCAGTTGGTGGCTTTGATTGAGGTCCCCGGGGCCTCAGGGTTGTTTCGGATGCTTAACGAAAGAATTTGGAACTTGGCAAATTGCTGAAACAGGCTCCTTCTAGTGTTTTTGCACCTGCGAAGGTTTACCCGCAGGTGCGATCACGCAGGTGCGATGGGGTGGTCGCAGGTGCGATGGTGGGGGAGGTTGACCAGTGGTCGCAGGCACGACCAAACGACCGCAGGTGCGACCCCAGATGATCTTAAGTGACTTTCTCACCTGCGATGGAATTTCTGCAGGTGCGGTGAAAGGGACCGCATGTGCGAGATCCCTGTGTGTATATTCCAAAAATCCGAGGGTTCACGTTATTTCACCATTTTTGAGTTGTGGGAGCTCGGGAGAGACGATTCTTGGAGGCTTTTACATCTGGGCATCTTAGGTAAGTTATTCCTAACCATCTTAGGTTAATTTCCATGATTCTAGTCTTCAATGAGATTTTTGAGTTGAAATTGGGGAAAATTGGAAGAAACTTCCTAGGCCGAGTTTTGGGGTTTTGATTGGGTATTTGACCTCCTATTTGAGAGATTTTCATATGGTTATACTCATGAGTGAATAAGGGTTCAGAAAATATAAAATTTTACCCGATTCCGAGACGTGGGCCCGAGGGGCATTTTGGTCAAATTTTCTAATTTTGTGTATTGGTTCCGAATTAATTAGTTATTGTGATTTCTTGAATTTATATTTACATTATACCATCGAATTAAATAGATTTGGGCCACCCGGAGTTGGATACTCGTGGCAAGAGCGTGATTATTGATTGGTTTGCATAGTCAAGGTAAGTGGCTTGCCTAACTCTGTGTTGGGGAATTTCCCTTAGGCATTTTTAACTGATTTTTTTCTATAAAACCCCGTGTACGTTAGGCGACGAGCGTGTGCACGGGATATTTTCACAGAAGTTCCATATTTCTTTCTACACAATGCCTCATTTTCAATTCTATTATCATTGTTATCGGTTGAACTGCATAATAACTTAAGATTTTACCCTGGTAAATTGATATCTAACGTGTTTTCCAATCGTTACTATTATTTGAAACTGATTTAAGGATTTTAATCCGGAATTTCTAATTGATTTTCTTAAACCTTTAAACTACGTTATTTTGAGATTTACCTTATATTACGTATGTACATAGGGATTGCGGGCAGAGACCTGAGCCTTTCCCTCATACAACATTGCATACATAGGGATTGCGGGCAGAGACCTGAGCCTTTCCCTCATACTGCATTGCATACATAGCGATTGCGGGCAGAGACCTGAGCCTTTCCCTCATACTGCATTGCATACATAGGGATTGCGGGCAGAGACCTGAGCCTTTCCCTCATAGTGCATTGCATACATAGGGATTGCGGGCAGACACTTGAGCCTTTCCCTCATACTACATTGCATACATAGGGATTGCGGGCAGAGACCTGAGCCTTTCCCTCATAGTGCATTGCATACCTAGGGATTGCGGGCATAGACCTGAGCCTTTCCCTCATACTACATTGCATTGGTGCCTTTCGTTTCTTATTGAGCTTTATATATTGCGTTGAACTGAGCATTTAACAATACCGTTTCTTGCTAGCCTTTACTTAGAATTTCTGTTAATTATTATCTGTTTTACTTACTTGTTCACTATATCTGTTATTTTGCAAAACCCTCAGTAGGGCCTCAACCTCACCTCGTCACTACTTGACTGGGGTTAGGCTTGGCACTTACTGAGTACCGAATGTGGAGTACTCACGCCCTTCTGCGCATGTTTTTCCCATGTGAAGATCCAGGTCCCAGTACACAGTATCATCGTTAGCCAGCAGCCAGTGCCAGGAGACTTGAGGTATAATCTGCAGCGTCCGCAGATCTCTGAGTCCCCTTCCTATCTTAGTGTAGTTAGCACTTGTAGAGAATACTATGCGGTTGTGTCTTTCCAGTTGTACATATTGAGGCGTAGAGTCATCTTCTGATGTATTGATGATATTCCGGGTCTTGGGTGTAGCAAACTGTAATGCCAAGCGGCATAGAGTATTACTGTGCCTTTAGTTCATTTTTATTACTGTCTTTGCTTGCTATCTTAGATTCTTGTTGAATAAATAGGTTTACCTAGTCGTCTATAATAGGTGTCGTCACGAGACCTAGTCGGAGGGAGAAATGGGTCGTGACACTTAATATTATTTAATTACTGTAATTTCATCTATTTAAACTCAATTTCATTTTTTGTATAATTATTGGTTGTTTATTTAATCTAGCCTAATTAACCCCAACCCAAAATCCATTTAAAATACCCAACCCAGAACCAATTCCTACCCAAGCCCAAACCCCATTAAATACCCGGCCCACCTAGGATTCAATCTCGACCGTTGATCAACGGTCCTGATGTAACCTTCCTAATTTAACTCTAACCTAACCCACCCCCCTCCGTCTCATTTCCTTCGAGACGGTTCATCTCTCTATCTCTCTACATCTCTATGACTCTCCAGAAGTCTCCTTGACTTCGTCTTCTCCGATGGTCTCTGGTCGTCTTCTCCGGTGGATTTTCACCGAAAACTTGGTTCTCCATCACCTCCTGGCCATCTACCTGCCTCTCACCTGCTCAGTGATACCCTGAGTTCTTCAGACGAGCCTGGAGCGGTCCACTCACCTCCTTTGAGCCTCTTGTCATTTTTCGGCCTTTCCCGGCCATTTGAGTAAGCGTTACAGTCTCTCCGGCCTAAATCTATGTCGTTCGTGAGGTTTGCCCTCTTTTCTGGGTTACACGAAACCCTAATCTTCTGTATCTTCGTTTTTTCTTTTAAGATCCATTTTACATTTATAATATTATGAAGTTTCTCTATTTTTTTCTCCGAAAAATCTCATCTTTTTAAACAACTTTAGAAGTAGGGTTCCTCGACCCATTTTCAAAACAATTCTTCTTTCTATTTAGCTACCTATACTATGTTTATACGAATATTTTGTGATTCCTTGTTGCCTTGATATTATGGTATCCTTGTTTCCATGAATGCTTCAAGTTTTCGTTGACTATATTATGTTTTGTTCATTAGAGTTTCTAATCTCTGCTCGTATCATGTTTTCCTTGTTATTTTCTTTAGTTATTACTGAGTTCATGAGAGTCCTTAATTTCACATGTTTACCCCTAGGGTTTCTGACCTCTTGCCTGTGACTTATTTGATTCATCACTGTTGCTCCTATTTGAATCTTTGATTCTCTGTGGTTTCAGCTTGTTAGGGTTCCTGATTTATTATTTTTGAACCCTGGATTCCTTGTAATTTGAGACCTTATTGATTGTTTACCTATTTATTTTATACTGCCTTTCTGTGTTAAAATAATCCCCGGGCTTGTGATGTTTTTTTTGAATACATGATTGTGTATTCGCTCTGTGATCCTGTACTAATTTTGAATTCTTTCCATATTCATGTGATTGTTTTCCTTAAATCTCTTGGATTCCCTGTGATTGCAATTGAATCTGAGATCCCTTCAATTGATTTTTAAAGCTGATACTCTTCTTTACTTTATAAATATAATGTTAGTTCAACTTTCCTTAATTATATACTATGTATTTGGCTCTTATTATGTGTCATATGATTTCCTTGTCCCTAATTAGATAAAATCAGTCTTATAAGTTGATTTCCTTTCCTTACTTAGCCCAGGCTGCACCATTTGAACTTGACTCCTTAATTGAAGGAGTCCAGTACTTTAATTGATACCAATTTGTTGTTATTTCCATAATTATGCACCCTTTACCTATGTGACTACTCGTTTTTCAAACTATATATACCATGTCTTCTCTCTTTACACACACACTCAAAAACACACTCTTGATCACACAAACACACACAGACATCCACATCACTTGTGCTCTTTCTTTCTGTATCTCTTTGGCTCTATTTGTTGCTCTCTATTCTTGCATATTATTAGTCGGCTGCAAGCCAAGGCTAATAGTGCTATCATTGTGCTCTCTTCTGCTTTACTATCTCTCTTAACACTGGTATGTCTAATTTAAGTTTACAGAATCCTAAAACAATATGTTTCAATTTTGGTTAAGATTCTTGTTGTTTCCTTTGTGCTTTTACTTATGGTTCTATGCCTACCATGTAACTAGTATGTCTATTCTATTTCTAAAATCTCTCTTCTTCTTCTAGCTTAGCATGACTCCTATCTTCCTCTCTATGATTCATTATGGCCTATGTGATCTTTTACTTCTTCTTCTTGCATATCTGTCATCTCTCTATGTATGCTTCTTTATCAATTACCTGGCTTCTAATGTACCTATAGTACTTAGTATTCTCAGATTTGTATCTCTAATGTATGGTAAACTCTTGGCATATCACATCCTGTGAAAATCTGTAACTCTGCTCTAAGGACTAAATATTGCAAATGGGCTGCTACCATTGCTTGTCCCCAATCCCTTTCCCCTATTTGTGTTTGCCTTTCTTGAATTCTGCATACTCGCTTAGTTGTGACCATTCTACTATTTCCTTTTCAAACTAATTTCACAATAAAGGATCTTTATATTATTCTTTAAAGTTATGTTATTTCAAAACTCCTTTTCAAAACTTAACTCTTTTAACTACTCCTTCCTGCACTTCACACTACTCTTAGACCTTTAGGTTCCACCCTGATTAGTGTGAGCATTGCTTAGGGACCTTGAGTTCCCTCTGAACTTTGACACACTGAGGCAGGTAACTCTACAGTCCACCTATCTCAACTTTGGCAAATGATGGGTGCTGGTATTGGCCACGGCCCTCAAAAAGACCTTTGGGAGCTTTGTCGCACCCAGGCTATGTGAGGTTTTGAGGCTCGAAAGGGGTGAGGCTAGAAAGTTGGGCCTGTTTGAAGGCTCTCTATAGAATAACTTCTTATTTTTCTATTTGCAATTACTGTAATTCATTTGCTATGGTATGTAATAATTTGTAAATAAACTATTGGGGCTGGATAGTGAATATGGGAGAGAATTATACATGTTTAGTGTAGTATGGGTAGAAATCATGACTTAGGCTTTATTTCTCTATGTGCACAGTAGTATCACACTTAGGACATGCATACCATGCATTAAAAATCAGGTTTAGGTTCTTCATTTTAACATATCTATTATATTCACGCCTAGTATAACTAAATAAGTAACAAAAGGCTGTCATAATGTATTGCTCGTGCATTTTGTGAACATGACATATAGAAACCATGTTTTTAGGATGATACTTTGTGCATTAGATATCCTGCCCTTAGGACTTCTTATTTATCAAAACTTGAACGCCTAGTTAACATGATCTAATACTCCCATAAAATATGGTTAACCTATTTAAAACAATTTCCTGCAAACATGTATTTATTAAAATCAGAATCCAAATGTGCATGTTCACTCTTTAAAAATAAGTAGGCAATACGACGCCTAGGCAAACCTTAGGCCTAATACGTATTAAAATCAAATCAATCATGTTCTTATAGTTCAAATTAGTTCCTTTAAACATTTTGAACCTTGTTGTTCCCTCTCCTGTTTTACCTCACTGAAGTTCATTTTACTTTTATTAAAGTTCCTGCTCTATTTTTACAGTCTCAAAGTTGTACATCTATTTCCTTTTACTAATTTTTACTGATTCTTGTCCTATTATATTTTCAAACTACTAGGATTTCAAAAGATGCCTCATTCTCCTCAAAATTGTGCCATTTCGAATCCTTGCTTTGTATGTCTTTCAAGTCACTATATTTTGATACCATTTTACTACTTCTTTACTACAGTTCTTCGAAAATAGATAATTATTACTCTATATTGAGCCACTGTATTTTAGTCCCTTATCTTTTAAAACTACTTCAAACCCATGCTTTAATGACTTTCATCTATGTTTACTGAAAGTTTTGAATCACTGCATATTTCTAAGTTTTACCACTGCCTCTAGCAACTGTATATTTTGAAATCAACTATCAGTTTTAATCAAAGTTTCTGTCTTTATTAAGTTTTCTAACCCAGATTCCTACGACTTGCTATTTTGCTAAATTCCTATTTTCGAACTCCTGTCCTAAGACTTTAATCGTGTTTGAGACGTGCTACTTACATGCCTATGTGTGGAGGGACTTGTGAGCCTTCCTTTGTCTATATATGTTCCCTTTTATGTGCATTCCTACATGTTTTGTATGTCGCCTAGTATTTTATCCTTTCAGCCTAAGGGTTCAGCCTAGTTCCTGCCTTGTAGGATTAGTAGTCCTAAACACCCTCCAGGACTTATAGGATGGGACAGGTAATGGCACGCAATAAGCATTCATGACCAACACACACATTTTTAATAACCTTTACGGGGTGGGAAGGGTAGAATACGGATATGATGACCGGTGCGCTAATACCACGTGTAGCCGCCTCTTCGAGGTGTGACATACCGGGTATTGCATTGAAAGTGATCCGTATTACTTTAAACCTAGGACAATTCTTTTCAAATGTTTATTATTTTCCAAAACCTTTAAAGATTTTCGTACTTGCTTTAAATCCCCTCATATATGAACCTTACTTGTTACTTGCTCACCATTCAAATTCACAAAACTTATTGGCTGGGACCCATAATTATGGATCTTGAGGGGTGCCTAACACCTTCCCCTTGGCATAATTTCAATCCCTTACCCAATCTCTGGTAAAGCGAACTAGTTCATGATTTATCAACTCTAGGTTCCCTAACGCACCATAAAAAATCGTTAGGTGGCGACTCTTCCTTAATCCCTTTCTTTTAAGGAGTTGTCCAAAAATGTCATAAACCTGATCTCTCTGTACCTAACCCGTGCGATAGAAAAAAGGGGTGCGACAACACGGCGACTCTGCTAGGGAACTTCGCTAGGCTTATACCACTACAATTTGCTTTGTAAATTTAGACCTTTAATTTTGCATTTAAATGCTTATGCCTTATCCTATTCCCCCGTTATATGCCGTTAATTGTTTACTTTTACAGGTATTTTTTTCACATGAACGTAACTGACATATCTTCATGTCTTCTTTGTAACCGCTTTCCATTATAACCGTTGTATTTCCTTTCTTTACTGTTTTCCTCAACGTGAAAATACATTCTTATCTGTTTTAATGCTTATTATTACATATCATGCTCCGCATTCATATTCCACTCGTGCCAAAAAAATCCTATAGCAACGCTTACAATAAGTGGTTGCGCTATTCCAATATTATCACCCCTAAATTCGGAAAGGCGTATTTGCGGTAAAACTAGTCGATCAGCGGTGCAGTCGACAGTTACGTGCCTTCCCCCTTGAGTTGTCCGCTCAAGGGCACCAGTCTAAAACCCCAATAGAAACCTTACTCTATTGTATGTTGCATGCATCATGGTCAAACCTAGCCAGGCTAACGTGTTGTCCGCACAATAGCCTTTAAGATAGCCTCGTCCAAAGTCCATTGGGTTTCCCTAGAACCCAAAAGGACGCTTTCACGTTCTGTGCATTTATTTGGAGAACTTAAATGCTCATTGCTAATTATTAGTGTTAATAGTCGAGTCCGGTGGGGGTAAGGGCCTAACTTGTTTATTTTGCAGAGATGAGGCACGAGGTCCCCAGATTCGGCATGGTCACCAACATCTACCCAAAACATCTAAATTGGTGGGAAGACTTGCATTCAAGCGACAAAACAGCAGTTAGAAAACACCTGGGCAACTTGCCCTCTCTTTTGGACATTCATCCTAATAACATGATGATAGAGGCTTCCACTTTATTCTGGGACTGTGATCGGTCGGTTTTTCATTTTGGGAACAATGAGATGACACCGCTGCTAGGGGACATAGGGGGTATAGCTGGTTTGCCTTGGGAGTCTCAAGGATTATTGATGCATGAAAACCGAACAGGCCGAGGTTTTCTCAAAATGATGGGACTCAAGAAGAATCCAAATTTAGTCTGCTTGAAAGACTCGTACATCCCTTCTGACTATTTGTACGAGAGGTATGGCCGTAGTCAGTCTTACCGCACATATCAGGAAGATTTCGCCCTCACCTCTCTAGGACACATTCACCATCGTGTATTCGTCTTCATATTCTGTTTTTTTGGGATTGATGGTTTTCCCGACAAAGAAGGGGAAAATCCACACCAGATTGGCTATGGTTACCAAGGCTCTGATGGAAGAAATCGACGGACATGATTTCAGCATTGTACCCACGATTGTTGCCGACATATACCGAGCTTTGGAGAACTGTCAACGAGGAGCGAAACATTTTGAGTGTTGCAACCTGCTACTTCAGCTTTGGCTCACCGAGCATTTGCAAAGGGGTGACTACCGTCAAGACATACATAGGAGAGTTTGGGATGATCATATTTCTTTCCATCATCCAAAGCGTATGAACTACATCCGTGACATGTTTGCACAGCCAAAACATGCCAATGGATGGGTCGAGTTATTGGAAAATCTGATCGAGGATCAAATCCAATGGATGTTCGAGTGGTTCCCGACCGACAAATTCATCATTCGGACTAGAGACACCCCGTTCCTGATATTGATTGGTCTTAGAGGGACATATCCTTACGTCCCGATTCGCGTCATGAGGCAGGCGGGGAGGAAGCAAGTCGTCCCAAGGGTCGAGAAAATGAGTCATCTCAGGGCGGACTTCCAAGATGACGACAGCCCTCACAAGTGTCAAGCTCAGCAATTGTGGCACTGCAGGATCCAGTTAGAGAAGGATACTATCGAGCCTGACAGGTATCACGCTGGTTGCTCTCCTTACTATCTGGGATGGTTGGAAGATAACTGGGGAGGAAGTATTGAGCCAGGGTTCGCTCGAGGACATAGGGTCATGGACGAGAAAGCCGAGGCAACAACTAGGTTCAACCAGCTGCACAAAAGGCTTTGTGACTGTGAAGAAGATCATCACAAAATCCACATAGCCAACAAAAAGCTGATCGAGGAATGGAAGGACATGGCCATCACTTCCACCCAGAGGCTAGCACACTTGGAACGAGGCATAGTTGGCTTGGAAGAAAAGTTCCTTAGGAAAATCGAGACATGTCAAAAGACCGAGGGAACTGAAGTAGGAATTCTAGCCAAGACCTACTTACTGCTGGGACTCCGCGAGATGGGAATGTTGATCAAGGCAAGTAGAGGTGCCGCGTCTAGGGAAGGTCCTTCTGGGGCCAAATAGATAGGATTTATATTTACTTTGCTTTTGATGTAATGAGGCCACTGGACATTATTGACATTTTACATTTTTTGTATTTTTAGAGTCAAGTTGGATTCTTCTATTTTATTATCAATAAAATGAGGCACTTAGTATTTAAGTTCTCCAAATTAATTTGTCGTTAGGCCTACCTCGGGCATAAAGAGGTTCCCCAACTTAGGATGCATTTTATATTTTCGCACTACGTGTTTAAATTACCGCAATACTCTTTATAATCTTCACTAACTTCACTGCCTTTTTGTTAGTTATTCCCTTTCCCCCAAGGTTAGTTCGTGCACTGTGGAACAACTTATTGCACCAGATCAAAGGGCCCTCCTCCTACTCCTCCTCCCAGTCCTCCCAAAGGAAAAAGCAAGGGTAAAACTAAAGTGGCAGATGCAAGCGGTACTAGAAAAGACAGCAAGGATGAATAGGTTGAGATCACTAATAGTCAGGGTATTCAGGTTCTTCACGAGGGTATGTCTCCACTAGAGAAGAAGCTACTGAAGTTCCAAGAGGAACTGGACCAAGTCAAGAATTTGGCCCACTTATCATTCTCCCTAAACGTTCCAGACATTCACTTCCCAAATACTCTTAAGCCCACTTTACCCCAAAACGTCCCAAAACAACCCAATCACCCCAAAGATCCCGTTCCACCAGCACCACGCAACACATGTCACTACAACACTCCGCCTCCCCAAGATCAAACGAGAGACCACCTCCAGGCTTATGACAACCCCATTTATGTGGAAACTGTAGCTCATTTCACACCGCATACCTATGAGTCCGACGAAAAGGACAAGCTCATCGGGAATTTGGCCGAGGAACTCAAGAAATTGACCAACCGAGTTTAGGGCGTCGAAGAAATTAAAGGGGTTGAGGGATTGAATTATGAGGATCTTTGCATACAACCCGATGTTGAACTGCCCGAGGGGTACAAACCTCCTATGTTCGATATGTTTGATGGTACTGGTGACCCGAGAGTCCATCTAAGACTTACTGCGACAAATTGGTTAGCGTGGGAAAAGATGAAAGGATCCACATGAAACTCTTCATGAAGAGTTTGAAAGGTGATGCACTATCCTGGTACATCAATCATGATCCAAAATGGATCAATTGGGTGAATATGGCTACGGACTTCATGGATAGATTCGAATTCAATACGGAGAATGCACCGGATGTGTTCTACATCCATAACTTGAAGAAGAAACCAACTGAGACTTTTCATGAGTATGCTACTCGCTGGAGGTCAGAGGCTGCCAAAGTCAGGCCAGCCTTGGAAGAAGAACAAATGAAGAAATTCTTTGTGCGCGCTCAGGATCCTCAGTACTATGAGCGGTTGATAATGGTCGAGGCGCACAAGTTTTCTGATATCATCAAGTTGGGAGAGCGAATCGAGGAAGGCATAAAAAATGGGATGGTTACTAACTTTGAAGCCTTACAGGCTACCAATAAAGCTCTGCAATCTGGTGGTGTGTCCAAGAAAAGGGATGTAGGAGACGTGATGGTGGCACAACAAGCTAAGTCCCCTCCCAAATACCAAGTATACCCCGCACCTTCCTTCACTTACCAACTAGCTCCAAGTTACCAAGCACCTTCACCTCAATACCAGACACCCTCACCCACCTACCAAACTCCACCATCCACATATCAGCCTACCTCGCCCAGCTACTCACAACCAGCTCCCGTCTATAATGCCTACCATTCTCAACCTTCTCACTATCAATCACCACTTAATCTCCAAAACTTCCCGAGACCTCGCCCAAACTTCGACCGTCGTCCACCAAAACAGTATACTGCCATAGCTGAACCCATTGACAAATTATATGAAAAGCTTAAAGTCGTCGGTTATGTTACACCCATCCCCGCTGTCATCCATGAGAACCCATCTCAGTGGGTCAACCCAAACAAAACGTGTGCTTACCACTCCGGCATAAAGGGACACACCAACGAGGAATGTCGTTCCCTGAAAGACAAGATACAAACCCTCCTAGATAACAAGATCATTGTAGTCAAGGACCCTACTCCTAATGTTCGCAATAATCCGCTGCCTGACCATAAAGGCAGTGTCTATATGATTGAGGTTGAAGATGATTGGGATCCTGAGGGATCAATTGGGCTAATTGCCGAGGGTGATCAGAAGAAGCCTGCGATTACTCTTAATCCGATTGTGGTCCAGATGCATCCATCTGAGGAAGTTTAGGTAAACATGTCCATTCCACTTGAGTTTGAGTCCAGGCCACCCGCCGAGGGAAAGGCCCCAGGATCGATCGAAGTCGAGTTTGTGCGACCGCTTGAAGTTGCAATCCGGCCATCTATAACATATACTCCGACAGGAATAAGAATGACCACACACATCCTAGTGGCAATGTCAACAACGACACCCTTTTACTCAGACGCCATTCTGTGGGACTATACCGTTGAAGCAAGGAGGAAAGGTAAAGGAAAGTCTGAAGAAGCCATTGTTGTACAGGGTATGACAAGAACTGGCAGAGTTTATACCCCCGAACATTTGGCCGAGTCTAGCAAGCAGGCCAACAATCGTCCCTCCATCATTTAAACAAGTTTCGACGATCAGTGGAGAAAGATACAAGCCAAGGAATACTCAGTCCTCGACCAGTTAAACAAAAAGGCAGCTCAGATATCCATCCTCTCTTTGTTACAAAAATCTGAAACTCACAGGAATGCTTTGCTAAGGGTGCTAAGTGAAGCATATATGCCAGACAATATCACCAGTGGGGAAATGGCCAACATGGTGGGCCAGATACTGGAGAGCCATAAGATCACTTTCCAATGAAGATGAGCTACCGCCCGAGGGGTTAGGGCATAACAGAGCACTACATATCACGGTGCAATATGAAGATCATTTCATCACAAGGATCCTAATTGATGGGGGTTCCGGCCTCAACATATGTCCGCTGGTCACACTCAGGAGATTGGGCAAGAGTCTACATGAGATAAAGGAAGGAAAGATCAACGTAAAGTCCTTCGACGGGTCGTAAAGGTCCACCATGGGAGAAATCACCTTATGCGTACAGATGGGACCAACTTGGTTCGATGTAGATTTCCAAGTAATAGATGTGCCCGCATCCTACAATTTACTGTTGGGACGACCTTGGATCCACGTGGCTGGGGCCGTGGCATCAACACTACACATAGCTGTGAAGTTTGAATAGAACCATCAAGAGGTAATCATTCATGGCGACAGTAGCAACCATATCTACAGTCGCTAGACCTTTTCGGTCATCGATGGAAGGTGGAAGTTGGGCGGAGAAATCTATCACAACATAGAACGTGTTAACGCCATTGACAAAGACAAGTGGTGGGGTAGTAAGACTGAAAGCATACTGAACTGGAAAGGGTACAAGCCGAGTAAAGGGCTCGGTAAGCATCTTCAAGGAATAACAAAGTCAATAACACTCAAGAAGCACAGTACTACTTTTGGCCTAGGGTACGAGTACACTTGGAAGGAGTTCAAGGACTTGTCGCCACCATGGCGCAGACCCTACTACCCATTGGAGCAGCCAATACCTTGCATAGAGCAGACTTTCCAGCCAGCTGACATCATATATGGTACAGACGAAGAGGAAGCGCTAGCGGCGATAAGGAATTTATTTCTGGATGACAAGGATATGGATTGTTGTGTTATTCTTGAAGAGGAGGGGAAGGAAGGCCCTTCCATACAAGTCGTGAGTAAGGGATCATATCTCAACAATTGGTCCGTCAGGACAACCAAAGCCCGTCGAGCCTCGGGCATTACTATTACTTATCTTGATGAACCGACGATCGTGACCTGCAACGAGGCAACGCAACAAACAGATCCTGAGTCAGACGAGGATGATATACCCGAGGATATTATTAAGGAAGTCAAGAAATTTGAGAACAGACCTAAGTCTAATTTGGATGAGACTGAGGTCGTCAACCTGGGAAACGTAGAGACCGTCAAAGAAACACGCATCAGCATTCATGTGTCGCCGTCAGAAAAGGAGGAATATATGGAATTCTTAAGGTAATATGAGGACATATTCGCCTGGTCATATGACGACATGACTGGCCTCAGTACATCTATTGTGGCCCAAATACTGCCAACCAATCCAACATGCCCCCCAGTTAAGCAAAAGCTCAGGAAATTCAAACCAGACATGAGCTTGAAAATCAAAGAGGAGGTCACCAAACAGATCAACGCCGGGGGTTCTCCGGGTGGTCAAATATCCTACATGGTTAGCCAACATTGTGCCTGTACCAAAGAAAGATGGGAAGGTCAGAGTCTGCGTCGACTACCGGGATCTTAACCGGGCCAGTCCGAAAGACGATTTCCCCTTGCCAAACATACACATGTTAATTGACAAATGTGCCAAGTACGAGCTGCAGTCCTTTGTAGATTGTTTTGCTGGTTACCATTAGATTTGTATGGACGAGGAAGATGCTGAGAAAACGGTTTTTATTACACCGTGGGGAGTGTATTGCTACAAGATGATGACATTCGGTCTGCAGAATGCAGGGGCCACTTACATGAGGGCCATGACTACTATATTCCATGACATGATTCACAAAGAAATTGAGATGTATGTGGACGACGTCATTATTAAATCAAAGGAAGTTGTTGATCACAGGGAGGATTTGAGGAAGTTCTTTAACAGGTTAAGAAAGTACAATCTGAAACTGAACCCTGCAAAGTGTGCGTTTGGGGTTCCTGCTGGGAAATTCCTGGGTTTCATTGTCAGTCGCCGAGGAATAGAACTGGATCCATAAAAGGTCAAAGCCATCCAAGAATTTCCGACACCAAGGAACAAAAAGGATGTTATGAGCTTCCTAGGATGGCTCAATTATATCAGCCGGTTCATAGCCCAGTCTAACGTCATTTGTGAACCAATTTTCAAAATGCTAAGAAAGGATGTTGCCACCAAATGGACTGAGGATTGTCAAAAAGCCTTTAACAGAATCAAAGAGTACCTCTCAACACCACCAGTCTTGGTACCCCCAGAGCCGGGTAAACCCCTATTACTCTACCTGGCCGTATTGGATGGAGCTTTCAGTTGCGTTCTCGGCAACATGACGAAACGGGGAGGAAAGAGCAAGCAATTTACTACCTCAGCAATACTCCGTATGAGGCCCGGTATTCTCTATTAGAGCGCACCTGTTGTGCTTTGACCTGGGTCGCACAGAAGCTGAGGCATTATTTTTGTGCCAACACAACGTACCTCATATCAAGGATGGATCCGGTCAAGTACATCTTTCAGAAACCCATACCCACTGGCAAGCTAGCTAAATGGCAGATCCTGTTAAGTGAGTTCGACATCATTTACGTAACTCAGAAGGCAGTCAAGGGACAAGCATTAGCCGATCATCTTGCTGAAAATCATGTGGACAGAGAATACGAACCACTGAAAACGTATTTCCCCGATGATGAAGTGTCATTCGTAGGAGAAGACATTGCAGAATCCTACGACGGTTGGAGGATGTTCTTTGATAGGGCCGCAAACTTCAAAGGCGTAGGTATTGGAGCAGTCTTAATTTCAGAAACTGGTCAGCACTACCCGGTATGCGCCAAACTCAGGTTCCCCTGCACCAACAACATGGCTGAATATGAGGCCTGCATCCTGGGGCTCAACTTGGCCATTGACATGAATATTCAGGAATTATTAGTGATTGGTGATTCTGACTTATTGATACACCAAGTCCAAGGAGAATGGGCGACCAAGAATTCCAAGATACTGCCATACCTACATCGTGTGCAGGAATTGAGAAGGAGGTTCACAAAGATTGAATTCCGGCACGTTCCTAGAATCCAGAATGAGTTCGCCGATGCATTTGCCACATTGTCATCTATGATCCAGCATCCAGATAAGAACTTCATTGATCCTATCCGGTGGGGATTCACAATCAGACGACCTACTGTGCCCACGTTGAAGAAGAAGCAGATGGAAAGCCTTGGTTTCATGACATTAAGGAGTACTTGGCAGAAGGAGAGTACCCAGAGCTTGCAAACGCTACTCAAAAGTGCACTCTTCGAAGGTTATCAAACAACTTCTTTTACAGCGGAGTAATCCTATATAGGAGGACTCCCGATCTGGGTTTACTAAGATGTGTCGAGGCAAAGGAAGCAACGAAGTTGTTGGAGGAAATAGATGCCGGTACATGCGGTCCTCATATGAACGGGTTTGTTCTAGCGAAGAAGATACTTCGGGCTGGTTATTTTTGGATGACCATGGAAACAGACTGCATCCAGTATATCCGCAAATGCCATCGATGTCAAATACATGGGGATATGATAAAGGTACCTCCCAGCGAGCGTAATGCAATAAGTTCACCCTAGTCGTTCGCCGCTTGGGGCATGGATGTTATTGGACCAATCAAACTTGCCGCCTCCAACGGACACAGGTTCATCCTGGTTGCCATTGATTATTTCACCAAATGGGTCGAAGCAGTATCTTACAAAGCAGTTACTAAGAAAGTCGTGGACAACTTTGTCCGCGACCACATTGTTTGTCGGTTTGGAGTTCCAAAGTCAATCATCACCGATAATGGTTCCAATCTCAACAGTGATTTGATGAGAGTAATGTGTGAAACCTTCAAGATCAAGCACAAGAATTCTCCAGCATACATACCTCAAATGAATGGAGTCGTTGAGGCTGCCAATAAGAACATCAAGAAGATACTGAGAAAGATGATAGAGAACCACAAGCAGTGGCATGAGAAGCTGTCATTCGCTCTGTTGGGGTATCGCACCACAGTTCGCACGTCAACCGGGGCAACTCCTTACATGTTGGTATACGGTACAGAAGCCGTCATTCCTGCTGAAGTTGAAATTCCGTCTTTGAGAATTATACAAGAAGCCAAGCTCAGCGACGACGAATGGGTAAGAAGCCGCTATGAGCAATTGGCACTCATAGACGGAAAGAGAATGGATGCGGTTTGTCATGGTCAGCTATATCATAATAGAATGACTAGAGCCTTCAACAAGAAAGTCAAACCAAGACGTTTCACACCGGGGCAGCTGATGTTAAAGAAAATCTTTCCCCATCAAGACGAAGCAAAAGGGAAATTCTCTCCCAATTGGCAAGGCCCGTACATGGTTCACCGAGTGATAATAGGAGGGGCACTCATACTCGCATAAATGGATGGAGAAATTTGGCCTAAACCAATCAACTCAGACGCAGTCAAGCGCTACTATATGTAATTGTTATGTTTATCAATGCTGTAAATTGGACTACGCCTGACCTGATTCCCGTTTAAGAGGGGATACGTAGGAAGCCCTATGGGTTCGGTCATATTTTAATAAAATTTTCATTCTCCCCACGAATGGAAACAGGGGCAGAATTTTGAGGAGGGACCTCAAAATTCTGAAGCAAGTTCAGCCAAGCACCGCACCAGTAAAAGCTAGAAGCCTTCACCCATCAAATTGGGGCAAAATGTTGAGGAAGACCCTCAAATCTTCAAAGCAAGAGAGGTTGTAATGTCTCGAACCGCGTCATGATCGTCGATTCATCCAAAGAAAATTATCTTTTATTATATGTTATATTTTTATAAAAAAAACATGCATATTTATTTCTTAAAAATAGCTTGTCTTAGCAACGCTACACCTCTGGTACAAACAAAGCCAGCATCATCAAGCAGACAGGCCAATCCGAGCCAGCAGGGATACGAACTAACCCTCCCCCCTTACGGAATTCATGATTTTTCTTTGGATGCACGCACAAATACGACAAAAGCCCAAGACATCTCATTATCCCCACAAGACGCATGCTTCTCAAGGATACGCTCTCGAACTCATCGCACATGCCAACACTTACTACTATCATCATTGCAAACGATACTTCATTCACAAAAAATTGTATCACCACACTTTATCACCAGCTAAGAACTCTTACTATTGGTTTATTTTCTGCATTGCATAAGGCTACCATTCTGCCTTCCGAGACTAAGCTCTGTCTCCATCTGCCGAGGTTAATCTCTACCTCCATCTGCATTTGCATCTTTGCATAAGGCTACCATTCTGCCTTCCGAGACTAAGCTCTGTCTCCATCTGCCGAGGTTAATCTCTACCTCCATCTGCATTCGTATTGCATAAAGCTACCTTTCTGCCGTCCGAGACTAAGCTCTGTCTCCATCTTGCATGAGGTTAAGCTCTACCTCCATCTGCATTTGCATCTTTGCATAAGGCTACCATTCTGCCTTCCGAGACTAAGCTCTGTCTCCATCTTGCATGAGGTTAAGCTCTACCTCCATCTGCATTTGCATCTTTGCATAAGGCTACCATTCTGCCTTCCGAGGTTAAGCTCTACCTCCATTTCCATTCGCATCTTTGCATAAGGCTACCTTTTTGCCTTCCGAGGTCAAGCTCTACCTCCATTTGCATTCGCATCCGCATAAGGCTACCATTCTACCTTCCGAGACTAAGCTCTGTCTCCATCTGCCTAGGTTAAGCTCTACCTCCATCTGCATTCGCATTGCATAAGGCTACCTTTCTGCCTTCCGAGACTAAGCTCTTTCTCCATCTTGCATGAGGTTAAGCTCTACCTCCATCTGCATTCGCATTGCATAAGGCTACCTTTCTGCCTTCCGAGACTAAGCTCTTTCTCCATCTTGCATGAGGTTAAGCTCTACCTCCATCTGCATTTGCATCTTTGCATAAGGCTACTATTCTACATTCCGAGGTTAAGCTCTACCTCCATTTCCCTTCGCATCTTGGCATAAGGCTACCTTTCTGCCTTCCGAGGTCAAGCTCTACCTCCATTTGCATTCTCATCTGCATAACGCTACCATTCTGCCTTGCGAGACTAAGCTTTGCCTCCGTCTTCCGAGGTTAAGCTCTACCTCCATCTGCATTTACTTCTTGCATAAGGCTACCTATTCTGCCATCTGAGGTTAAGCGCTACCCTCCCCCTTCCCCCCCC
>ML274652.1:30365-69159 GCA_005239495.1 Nicotiana undulata | reverse complement strand
GGGGGGGGGGGGGTTTGGAGGCACTGGACTCCTAAGGCTGGGAAGGGGCAGAGGTTGTGGTATTGGCTTGAAGAAGGGAGAGCATTTGATGAAGAACACCCTCATTATTCTCCTGTTCTTTGGCTAATTCAGCTTTGAGATCATCCCGCTCAGCTTCAACCTCTGTAATGCGAGATTTCAAACGAAGGATCTCCGCATCCTTTATCTCACCTTCCTGCACAAGAGTCATGACCTTGCTATTAACATGCAGTTTCCTGGATGAACCAGGTTCATCCTCAGGAATATTCACAATGTAGTCACAATTCATCAGTGTGTTCTTCCCAAAATAGTCCTTAGCAGTTGTCATTTCAGTATTCTTCACTGGAACCTTGAAGTGAGCAAGCACAACAGTCAGGATAAACCCATAAGGTATAGCGTGTGCCTTGGATCCATTCACAACCCTGTCCAAGAGCTGGATGATGAAGGCAGGCCAATTGATCTGTTTACTCCTGTACAAGCATTCCATACGTGTGAGATCCATGTAGCTGGCAATGTGCCTTCGCTCTTGCCTAGGAAGCAAAAATTTGATCACAAACTCAAAGAACAGTTTGTGCTGAGGCCTCATCTCACTCTTAAACACTGCCCTGGGCTTAAGTTCTTGCTCATTCTCACAGAAAAACCTGGTGATTTGAAGAGATAAGGGTAAACCATCCAGATTAGGCCACCTTTGCCTTGTGTAATCATCATAACCCTCAGAAGGGATATGCAGTATTTCCCCAACTCCTTTGCATCAAACGAAATCTCAACTCCTTGAACCTTGGAGGATACCTTGCCATCTTTGACAACTGCGTTGGCCATAAATTCAACCAACTCATTCCTAGCCAGCCTTCCCTCAAGGTGAAGAACCATGTCCTTCCACCCTTGCATTTCCAAGGTATCCATCAGGAAAAAATCATCCCTGATTCCTCAAGGTCTCTAAACAGCTTCCCCTTCAAGATAGTACGCTTTCCAAACATTGTGAGTTTGTCAGTCTCCTCACCAAACACTTCCCCTTCTTCTCCACTCCATTCCTCATCATCAACAATCTTTACTTTCTTTGACTCAGACCTGGTCCTATTTGCAACTGTTTTGGGTCTGGCAGACACAGATGCTGACTTCTTGGAAAAAGCCTTAGCTTTCTTGGGTTTTGGTGTCTCAACCTCAACTTGTGCTGGTTGCTCCTCCTGATGGACCAGGTCTATCTCATCGTCATCAACATGAACTACCTCAACGGGCTCTCCAACTTTTTCCTTTCCCTTGGCAGACTTCTTCTTGCTCTCTCTCAGAGCTTTTTCCAATTCTTCTTCTCCTTGCCTAACAGTGCTTCTAGTAGCACGACTCTTTGGGGCAGGAGCATCAGCATAAGATGAAGCTTTCCTCTTCTTGGTTGGAACAAGGGTAGTAGCTTTCTTGGATTTTGGAGTTCTCTTATCTTGTCCGTAAGCAGGTTAATCACAAAATATTTTGTGGAAGTGAAAGCAACCGGGTTACCTCAGTCACACAATTGTGACACACTGATCAAGGGATATTTCAAGCCATCTATCAAGTACACATGTTCAATGGAACGTGTGTCATCCTTACCTACCTTACCAACCCCAATAATTTCACCTTTCTTTCCATTTCCAAAGGAGACATTTCCTCCTTTGAGGTTTTCAAGTGAAAGGAATTGTTCCTTGTTCCCTGTCATATGCTTTGAGCAGCCACTATCCAAGTACCAAATTTGGCTGCTTCCTCTCACTTGAACCTACAAAAAGAAATCAGGGGTTAGTCTTAAGAACCCAAACTAGTTTGGGTCCTTTTCTATGAGAGAAAGGATGAATTAAGCTTTTTCTGGCCCAATTTGGTAACCAGTTCTTTCTTTTAACAAAGCTCTCATTTCTTCGACTGTCCTGCTCTTTTGCAGTACACTCAATTTTGTAATGACTAGTCTTACCACAGTGGGTGCAATTTTTATTCTCATAGAGAGTGAGATACTTGCTTTTGGGATCCCACTTGGGCAAATGACTCCCAAAGCCAAGTCCTCTCCGGTTGCTACTATGATTTTCTTGAAGCCATGTCAAGGCATCAGAGGATTTATTCCATTTGCAAGTTCGATCTAATTCATGTTTGACTTTACCAAGTTCTTCTTTAAGTGTCCTTATCAGTTCGTCCTTAGTATAAATCTTATCCTTTAATTTTTC
Source organism: Nicotiana undulata (assembly GCA_005239495.1). Classification (NCBI taxonomy): domain Eukaryota; kingdom Viridiplantae; phylum Streptophyta; class Magnoliopsida; order Solanales; family Solanaceae; genus Nicotiana; species Nicotiana undulata. The sequence goes on along the minus strand of ML274652.1, from coordinate 66,961 downwards.
CACATTTTCTTCTAACATGATACGAGAATGATCAACAATCGTTTTACTAGTTCCTAGCTTAAATTTTAAATTTTCAGATTTTAGCTCTAGAATCTTAGTTTCAAGTGGATGAACCTGGTTCATCAAGACAGTGTTTTTCTTTTCAGATTCACTTACTCTGATTTCTAGGTTCATGCATTTTGCTTTTAGCATTGCACACTCTTTAGAGAGTTGTTCTTTCTCTTTGGTTGTGTCTTCGGAATCATCCATGAAATCAAGTAGCAACTCAGAGAGTTTTTATTTAGATAGGAATTTTATTTTGTTTTTGAGGTGGAATATACTTACCTCTGGTTCTTCATATGATTCTTCATCAGATTCGCCAATTGCCATGAGAGCATGTTCTTCATTCTCACCATCTTCTGATTCTTCATCTGAGCTTTCCCCCCAAGAAGCAACCATAGCTTTTGTTGTGGTTTTCTTGGGTTGGACCTGCTCCTTCTTTCAAATCTCTCCTTTTTCCATTCCACTTCCCACTGAGGACAGTTCTTGATATGGTGGTTAGTCTTTCCATACTTGTAGCATCCCTCGTTGGTTGGCCTTTCTGGAGCTTTTGCTTTGTTGTAGTTTCCACCTCTTGAGATGTACTTCTTCCTTATGAGAAAGTTTCTGAATTCTTTGGTAATCATGGCCATCTCGTCCTCATCCAGATCTGCTCCCTCAGTGATTCTCAGTGCTAGACTCCTTTCCTTCTTTGGAGCATCCATTTTCATTGTCTGCCTTCTAAGTTCATAGGCAGTAAGATTTCCAATTAGCTCGTCCAATATGAGAGTTGCCATATTTTTGGATTCCTGGATAACAGTGATTTTACTTTCCCAGGAAATTGGTAAGACCCCTGTCAGGATCTTCTCTACCCTGTCCTCTTTAAGAATGACTCTACCAAGAGACTTAAGTTCATTTATCAGAGTTGTGAACCTTGTGTACATCTCTTGGATTGTCTCTCCCTCTTTCATAGTGAAGTTTTCATACTAAGAGTATAGTAGAGTACCTCTTGATCTTTTCACTTGAGGTGTTCCTTCGTGGGCTACTTGTAAGGTATTCCAAATTTCTTTGGCAGTGGTGCAACTTTGAATCCTACTATACTCGTCTGGACCTAGTCCACAAACCAGCCACTTTTTGGCCTTAGCATTTTTCTCCCATTTCTTCAGATCCTCAGTAGTGGAGTCAGCTCTAGTTTTTAGTACATCTACTCCTTGCAGTCTTCTTCATGGTGGCTAGAGGACCATCAGTGACTATATCCTAGAGTTCATAGTCTTCTCAAATCAAGTGATCCTTCATCCTGTTCTTCCACCAGGAGTAATACTGGCCATTAAAGAGTGGTGGCCTTGTAGTTGATTGACCCTCCCAGTTTCCAGGTGGTGCACTCATTTTGATCTTTTTCAAGGTGTTAGCCTTTTCAAGGATAACCTGCTCTGATACCAATTGATGTTTTATACATCAATACCACACAAGATGGGGGGTTATTTGTGTGGTGTCCAATTTTCGAGTGCAGTCTCTATAGAAGAACCTGGTTCTTCTTGGTGTTCCAACTTCTACAGTTTGCGGAAAAGTAATTGCAGAATTTAAATAACACAACAATTTTACGTGGAAAACACCTGGCTCGAAAGGTGAAAAAACCACGACCTACTTCCCAGTAGGATTTTCTCAAACTCTTTACTATGTCAATGAGCCAAACAATATTTACAAAATAAACTCTTTTGTAAACCTAAGGACTAACTCTAATCCCTTTGTGGCCAACTAGTCTCTAGCTAATTGCGACAAACTTCAAGTTAACTCTAACTTGAACAGTGTATACCTATTACAGTTGCTTGTAGATAAAGCTAAAAGATACAAACTGTAATCACCTACTACAACCAACTAGACTCAAAAGACAACAGATGGAACTTGTTCTTCTAGCTGGTTCAAGTAGCTTTTATGTCGCACAAGGATTCTGCTTGCAAAATTGCTTTGATAATTTTGCTTTCAGTTCTTGTTTCACTTCTGTGTTTGTGCGTTAATTCTTCAGCAGGAATGCTTCAATATTTTATTGAATCAGTAGTTGAGATGTTGTTGTTCAGTTCTAATGCAACTCTTCCTTGGTGGAAGAGTTTGTGTTTATAACAACTTTCTTGATCTTGATTCTGTCCTACCTGAAATCGAATTCCATCTTCTTAACAATTTACAACCTTTTCGCTTAGGAGATAACCTCTTAGTTCACAGATAATATTTATCTCCTGTTCATGGACGCTTCTCGTGCCAATGGGTCTGTTTGACTATGTTTGCCCTGATGGACCTGGTTCAACTAGGTTGTCATTTGTCAATCTTCAGAACCATGCAGTGACTTGATTCAACAAACATAAATAAATTTGGTACAAAATTATCATTTTTATACTGAACTACATGATACACTATCAGATGATCGAGAAGACGAAGCAACATTGTTACAAAATATAAATGGTGGGCTCTATTGTAAAATACAAAAGTTTGGGGCAATTTTTAAAAAATCTAGTAGTGATATTTTGGCCAAAAACCTGCTATTGAACTGGTTTTGGGATTTGGAATTTTGCCAAAATGTAAGCAAAATCTATGATCAAACATGTGTTTGCCAAATAAAACTCAAATTTATTTTGACAAAATCTATGGCCAAACGGGTCCTAAATGTGCATAACAGTTTGCTTTGTTATTTCCAAGCAAATTATTACAATTTAATTTGTTCAATAATAGTCATAAGAGGGTAATATCGTATGTCCATTTTAATAAGCTTCTCAGCAAGTAGACAATTTCATTTTTTTCTAATTCCTTATATCGCATTTGAACCTTGTTTGATGCTCCATAGTTCTAGTAATATCGCAGAATTTTAGCATTCGATGGCTTAATACAATTTCTTATCTGTCACAGATGTGCTAAACAAGTTCAAAGATGGTGATCAATTCTTTTGTCTAAGAGGTGAATTAAACACGTCACCAACAGCTATGTATAATCTCTATAGATGTTCCCAAGCTTTATTTCCAGGGGAAAAGATTCTTGAAGAGGCAAAGGATTTTACCTACAAATTCTTGCAGCAATGTCTTGCGAACAACCAATCCTTAGACAAATGGGTTATAGCTAAGGACATCCCCGGGGAGGTAAATAATTAAAAAATGAATTTAACTTTTATACACTAACAATGTTAGTTTTTACCTAGCATGTTAACTATAGGCTATAGGTAACTACCTATACAAAGTTGACATTAGTAACGTTGAAAGAGTAACTAATATTCACTAAGTTGTAAAGAATTTTGCACTAAAAGGGTACCGTTATTTGTAACATGTAACTTGTCTTATTTTAAGATTACAAATCTTGCTTACTTTATGGAGGGCTACAGGTAGATATCTTTTGAGTTACATAGTAGTATACAAGTTTCTTTATACTGTTTGTTCATATAAACCAAATTCATTTGGAAAATAAGCTAAGTTACTATCGCGGGCGTACGTACGATTTTGTATAAGTTAGTGTTGAAAAGTCAACAAATTCTTTTTTACTATAACACCAAACTCAAGGATAAACTCTGTCTTTGGGAAACGCTTAACATATAGATTGCTTAGAATATTATTAAGAATTATTTTTAAAAAAAGTTAATTAATTTTTATTATTTTATCCTTAATAATAAAATAACTGTATTGCCGCTGGACTGGAGCACCTCACTTGTTCAAGTGGCGTCACTGTAATGAAAGTTCACTGTCATTTTGTTTTTAATTTATCATTTATAGATATATCTAGTGTAATAATTCTTTACATTGTCTGCAACATCGGATACTCTCTTCTTGTTTTACATTGAGTAATTTACTAAATATGCTGTGCATACATTTGTTGATAGATTCAATATGCACTAGAATTTTCATGGTATGCTAGCTTACCTCGGGTAGAATCGAGGCTATACATAGAACAGTATGGTGGAGCAGATGATATTTGGATTGGCAAGACGTTATACAGGTACCTCTTTAAATGTATTGTGAAACTTTATTTTCTCATCTTTTGAATAATGTTTTCAGTTCTCCACACGATTAATCTGTTCTCATGTTGCTCCGCATTAGGTTTTATTACCGCATAATGTTGCTATTCAAAGCTAGGAACTAGAGAGCTTTTAAATTGAAACATTCTTGTCCTGCCAACAGTAAGGTATTTCAAACAAATAATAGTTTTGCCAATTGGCTAATAGACAATTGCAGATCCAAAATTTATATTTGATAATTTTAATCTTTAAGCTATTACCATTTAATTAATAGCATTTTCAGAAATATGGGTTTAGAATATAATATTTATTTTAACTTTACCCAATTTCCACATGTATTTACGCAAGTTCTTTGTCGAAATTATAGATTTTGATGTTTTATACTTCAATAACACATGAGAGGGGAGAAGGGGTGATTTGTGTGGTGTCTAATTTTTAGCGTGTGCAAATTATAGAAGGACTGAGTTCTTTTACGAGTTCCGTACACTACAATTGCGGAATAATAAATGCAAAAAGTAAAGAACCCAAGTATTTTATGTGAAAAACACTAGGCTCGAAAGGTGAAAAAATCATGACAATACTTCCTAGTAGGATTTTGTTCCTAACACATTATTAAATCACTGAGTCAAACAACAATGTTTAAAAAACTCTTGTAAACCTAAAGTTAACTCTAAATTAAACAATACATCTCAAAGTACCTAGTACAAATGCTTGTAGAGAAAGCTGAAAGGTATAATTCAAAAGCCCTACTACAATTGAACTAGAATTAAAGATAGACACTTGGAACTAGTTCTTCTATCTGGTTCATATAGCTTCAGGTTCGCACACTTGAAACACGCATGAATTGCTTGCAAAATACCTTGCTATTTTGCTCTAAATTCTTGCTTAACTTTAGCGTTTATGGGTCACCTGTATAAGAGAGTTGATAATTATAAAGTTAGTGGAGTAAGAAATAACTAGAGCTCTAATGTTATACACTTTCACGGTGGAAAAGTTCTAGTTATCTTCAACTTCTAACTCCTTCCTTATCTAGGATAGAGTTCTCTTCAAGTAAGGAGTCATGCTCCATATCAATTATGCTACATTTTTGTTCAGGAAATATCATATATAACCACTTATGCTTGTCCCCTTCACGTGCATGCTTTGTGCTTGAATCTGCCCGTGTCCTGTATACACTGTGTATGCACCTGCTTCATGCATGTATTCCTTTGTCAAACATCGAAACAAACTTACTCATACCAACAAATTCTTCCTTTTTGATGATGACAAACTCTGTACTTTTCATAAGCATGAAACTTATTTCAACTCAGCTCAACATCAATATAATATTAAAACACTCTCCATTTTAAAGTCACAAATCATCAAGGACCGGACATTAGGTTATAAATATCAAAATCCAAAGTAAAATCACAACCTTATCTTTGCCATTTTGGTATCATCGAAAAGTTGCATAATAAGTTATATAACTAGATATTGTAGCAGATCTTACTCATCGCCACTGAGGCTACTTCGAGTGCAATCATGGATTCAAGTTTCTCTTATCAATCTAAGGATTTTGGCCATCTAAGAAATATCAACAAACAATTAGAGCAAAGACAGTGATTATCATTGATAAGATTCATCTACAAAGCATAAAAAGAAATAAAGGTATTGAACCATGAGAAAAAAAGAGACAAAAAGAAACATCCCACTCGAGTCACTAGTTACAAACAAGGCTAGGAAAGGTTTAAGGCTTGGAAGGACCACGGTCTTCGTAGCTGGCCTGAAGCAGCTTCAACATGTCTTGAAGAATGCCATTATTTTTCTCTTTTTCCTTTGAAAGCTCATACCTGAGAGCATCTATCTCAGTTTCTACTTCAGCCAGCCTCTTCTTCAGCATCTCAATCTCAGCATCCTTAACCCCACTCTCCTGCCCCAAATATCCCACTTTGCTATTCACATGCACTCTCTTTGATGAATCAGGTTCTTTGGGAGCATCAAGGACTTCATAGTCATAGGTGTTGGGCCCAAAGTGATCTTTACTTGTACTAACATCCCATTTCTTGAGGGGAACCTTAAAGTGAGAAAGCATAACAGTGAGTATGAACCCATATGGTATGTCATGAGTTTTAGTACCAAAAATCACCCTATCATGGAGTTGGATAATAAACACGGACCAGTTGGTCTGCCTCCCACTATCCAAACGTTTCATAAGGACCAGGAACATAAAGTTAGCAATGTTCCTCCTTTCCTTCCTGGGCTGAACCACTTTGTTGACAAATTCAAAGAGAACTTTGTGGGCGGGTTTTATTTCACTCTTATAAACAACCCTGGGTTGTAGCTCTAAGTCTTAATCAACAAATTTCTTGGTGATGGAAAATGAGGTAGGTAGGTTTTCGAGGCTGAGTCATTTCAACTTTCTATAGACATTTACCCTTCAGCAGGTACTCCTTGAATCTCTCCTAGTTCTTTGTCATTAAAGTTCACATTCACCCCTTTTCACTAAACTAGTTACCCTCCCATTCTTGATTTCACAATTTGCAAAGAACTCCACAAATTTCAGCTCATACTAGTTTCCCTTCTAACTGAAGGACCGTGTCCTTCCAGCCATGAATTTCTAATTTCTCCAACAACAACACCATTACTTCCTCCTTCAAATCTCCAAGGAGTCTACCCTTCAAAATTGTTCTTTTTCCAAACTTACCCATATTGTCTTGTTCTCATAAGTCTCCTCTTCTTCCTCACTCCCTTCTTCCACTATTTTCACTTTTCTTGATTTCCTGACAGACCTGGTTCTTTTTTCCAAGGAAGAGCTTTCTGTATCAACAAACTTTGTGGGGACTTCTTCTTGGAAGTTTTTTTAGCACTTTGAGTCATAGCCTCCACTACCTCTGCCTCATCCTTATCATGAAGAACTAGATCCATCTCCTCAATATCAATTGTCTCACTTGGTTCACCTACCTTTTTCTTTCCTTTAGCAGTAGCTTTCATTTTGCTCTCAGCTAAGGTCCTTTCTAGGTCAGCCTCACTTCGATTCCTCTAACTCCTTGTAGCTCTTCCTCTTGTGGGAGGAGTCTCTACAGGTATAGAAGAGACAACCTTTATCTTCTTGCTTCCATGGCAGTACCAGGGATTTTAACTCCTCGACTTTTCTTCTTCTTTAGATTATAGCTATCAGACACCATTTACAAAAGGTCGTGAAGGGGTTCTTTCTTAGATGGAACAAGTTCTTGGAACCTTTTCCTTAGCCTTACTAGACCCTCCACTGGACTTGCATCTCTAGACCCACTACCTCTTTCTTCTCTTAAACTTTCTTCCTCCTCAACAGCCTCCTCACTCCATATCATCATAGCCCCGGTTTCTTCAGTCAAATCAACATGGCTGGGTGAATATTCAGCCACTCTTTCTTCTCCCTTTCCCCTCACATCTCCTATTTCACCCCCACTCACTTTTCTTTTCCATTTTTATTTTTACCACCTATTTTAGTATACTCAGACTCTACACCAGCTATAGTACCAACAAGAACAAACATTTTCTCCAGATTTTCAGCCACATCAGAGACAACACCAAATGAGAGTTTTAGCTCAGAAGTTACCAGTTCTATTTTAGATGAAGCAGGTTCTTCCCCCTCAGTTTCAGACTTGAAGGATTCATCTGATTTTTGGGGTTCCTCTGCCTGACTTGCTTTCAATTTCTCATTTATTTTATTGATTTGTTCACTGCCAGTGACTGCTTTACGAGCAATCATCTTAACATGTCCTTTCTTGGGAGTAGGGGTGGTTGAAGGTGTGGTGATGTTTCTTTGGGTGGTGAAGAAGGGTTCTCAGTCATTTTGGGGTTTTTAGATGGGTTTTCCCTTAGATAAGTGTAAAAGAGTTGAGAAAAGGTTGAGAGAATTTTGGCGTCTTGAAATTTCATCAAAGATCAGAGGTGAAGAAATAGTTAGGGTCTAATTAACTTAAAGAGGGAAGAGTTGGAGTGTGTAACAAGTACTTTTTGGATATTAGAAGTCTAATCATCATGAGAATGTCAGTTTGATTAGACGTTGGACTCTTTCCTAGTTTCTAGGCAATTATGGCGCATGAGACTCCTCGATGAAACTTGTTCATTAGTAACAGATTAGTTCAAAAAGGAGGTTAGGATTAAGTAGGACTCTTTACCATGATTCAAACACAATTATTCCAACATATACAGAGTGGAGAATACATGCCTTATAATTTTGATGAACCAGGTTCTTCATTGAGAGTTCTCTTAAGACTGAACTTTCTAAGAAAATAAGTGTAATATCATTAAAGATCGGTGGGGAATTTTAGCACATGGCACAAGAGTATACTAATGAAAGTATGAGTCTAAGCAATTTCTAATATGATTATTTACAAAATTCACAAATTATCTAACCAATTATTAATTTAGAACTGGTTCCTTTTAGGTGATCTTAATCATCCATTATTCTAACATGTCCCTTTCAAAGTGATCTCTACTTAGAGCTTTTGTGAAGATGTTAGCTATTTTTTGTCAGTAACACAAAATTCTACAATGATCAACCCTTTCTCATAGTTGTCCCTCAAAAAGTGATGTCTAACATCTATGTGCGTAGTTCTTTTGTGATGAACCAGGTTCTTGGTCATACTAATTGCACTATTATTGTCATAAAAGATGGGGATACAACTAACATCAATTCTAAAATCCATTAATTATTTTTTGATCCACAACAATTGAGCACAACATGAGGCAGTAACCATATACTCAGCTTCACCAGTAGACAAGGCCATATAATTCTGCCTTTAAGTGGCCCAAGACACAAGACATGATCCAAGAAAATGTGTCATACCTAGTACTCCATCTATCCAAAAGACTCCTGCATAATCAACATCAACATATCCCACTAAGTTAAAATTACTACCTTTTGGATACCAGAGGCAGAGATCAATGGTGTCTTTTAGGTGAACATGTTAAATGTTTCATCTTTAGATGTTAAAAACACTGTACAAGTAAACCTAGAGTAATTATCAACAGGAACCATAACATATCTCTTACCACCTCTGCTCATTGTTCTCATTCGTCCACAAAGATCCATATGGACAAGTTCCATGTCCTGGAAGAATTTACCATATTTTTTGCTTTTAAAAGAGGATCTTACATGCTTCCCCTTTTCACATTCCTCACAAACATTATCTTCCTTGAACTTAATGTTAGGTAGTCCTATCACCAAGTCCCTTGAGACTAGTTTGTTGAGTTTACTTAGACTTGCATGTCCAAGTCTCTTGTGCCAAAAAAGGGACTATTGTCTAACATACTTAAGCAAGTGAGTTCATTATCTGAAAGTGTGGATAGATCCACCACATATATGCTATTCACTTTTTTTCCCTGCAGAAACTATCTTGTTAGTGGTAAGATTTATCACCAAATATTTTGTAGAGGTGAAGGCTACCATGTTACCTCTATCATACAATTGTGATACACTTATTAGACTGTGCTTCAGTCCATCTATCAAGTAGACATTCTCAATAGAATGAGAATTAGACTTACCTACCTTTCCAACCCCAATGATCTAACCTTTCTTTCTATTTCTAAATGAGACATTACCTCCTTTAAGGTTCTCAAGTGAAAAGAACTGGTTCTTGCTTCTTGTCATGTGCTTTGAGCAGCCACTATCCATGTACCATATGTGCCCCCTCCCCCCTTTACTTGGACCTGCAAAAGGAAATAAGAGGTTAGTCTTAGGAATCCAAACTAGTTTGGGTACCTTTCTATAGGCAAAAGGATAAATCATATCTATATAGCCCAACATGACAGCCTATTTTTCCCTAGAACTTTTTTTTTTGTTCTTTTGATTTGCCCTTTCTTTTGCAGTGCAATCACTCTTATAGTGACCAGTGTTATCACATCGTCTGCAAATTTTATTCTCAGGAAGTGTGAGGTACTTGCTTTTGGGATCCCACCTAGGTGTAGTGTTCCCAAAGTCAAGTCCTCGTATGTAGCTACTATGATGCTCTTGTAGCCATGAAAGTGCATCAGAGGACCTGTTCCATTTACATGTTATGTCTAGCTCATGCCTGACCTTGTCCAGGTCCTCCTTTAAGACTCTTACATGTTCATCCCTTTTATACCACTCATCTTTCATTTTACCTACATTCTATTCTAGAGTGAGTTGTGTGTCTGGCTGTCTTTTTACATGTTCCTAATTTTAATTTTAGATTTTCAGTATAAGTTCTAGAACATTTGTATCAAGTGCAAGAACCTGGTTCCTTAACATGGTCTTTTAAATTTCAGTTTCACAAGCCCTAAGTTCCAGGTTTTTGCACTTAATCTTCAAAATGACACATTCTTTTGACAACTATTTATTTTTACTATAAACATCCTAAAATTCATCAATCAGCTCTAGTGGTAGTTCAGATAATCTTTCTTTAGACAAAAAATTAATCTTTTCTTTGAGATACCTCGGCTTTTTCATCAGATTTTCCAATATCCATTAGTGCTCGTTCATCATCATCATCATCGTCATCATCGGATCTTTCATCTGATCTTTCTCTCCAAGCAGCAAGCATAGCCTTATTTGATCCTTTGTTGTTGCCTTTCTTTGAATGAACTTGTTCCTTCGTTCAACTCTTTCCTTCTCCCACTCAATCTCTGACAAAGGACGGTTCTTGATCATGTGACCAGTCTTTCCACACTTGTAGCAACCATCATTGTTTTGCTTCTCTAGAGCTCTTTCCTTGCAATAGTTTCCACTTCTTGAAGAACCATTTCCTCTCCTTGGGTACTTCTTGAAGTCTTTGGTGATCATTGTCGTTTCAACATTTTCTAGGTCAGAACCTTCAGTGATTCTGAGTGCTAAACTCCCTTCATTATTTTGTACATATATTTTCATGGTTTGTCTCATATGTTCGTAAGTAGTGAGATTTCTAATCAATTCATCAAAAGGGAGTGCATCAATATATTTGATTCCTGAATAGCAATGATCATGCTTTCCCAAGTAACTGGAAAGACCCTAGTAAGTATCTTCTCAACCCTTTCTTCTTTAGGGATAATCCTGCCAAGAGATTTTAGATCATTTGTCAATGTAGAGAACCCTGTGTACATCTCTTGAATGGTTTCTCCATCCTTCATAGCAATGTTTTCATAGTGAGAGTACAATAGAGTTCCTCTTGACCTTTTCACCTGAGTTGTTCTTTTGTTATCCACTTGCAACGTGTCCCAAATTTGTTTGGCAATAGAAAAACCTTGTATTCTACTGTACTCATCTGGACCAAGTCCACAAACATGTCATTTCTTGGCTTTGGCATTCTTTTTCCACTTCTTCAAATCCTCATCATTGCAATCAACTCTTGTATTTGGCATATCTACCCCTTCAGCATTTTTCTTCAAAATAGCTAGTGGACCATCAATGACAATGTCCCATAGCTCATAGTCCTCTTCCTGTATGTGATCTCTCACCCTTGACTTCCACTAATAGTAGTAGTGGCCATTAAAGAGTGGTGGCTTAGCAGTGGATTATCATTCCCAATTTCCAGGTAGTGCACTCACCTTGATCTTCTCCTAAGATATTAGCCTCTTCAAGGATAACATGCTCTGATACCAATTGATGTTTTATACTTCAATACCACACAAGAGGGAGGATGGGTGATTTGTGTGGTGTCTAACTTTTCGCATGTGCAAATTATAGAAGGACCTAGTTTTTCTACGAGTTCCTTACACTACACTTATGGAATAATAAATGCATAAAGTAAAGAACACAAGTATTTTACGTGAAAAATACCCAGCTCAAAAGGTTAAAGAACCACGACATACTTCCCAAAATGGTTTTTTCAACACTTCACTAAATCACTATGCCTAACAACAATGTTTACAAAACTCTTGTAAACCTTTGGATTACCTCTAACCTTTTGTGGCAACCAGCCTCAGGATGTTGCGGCAACTTCAAGTTAACTATAACTTGAAGAATACAACTCAAAGTACCTAGTACAAATGCTTCTAGAGGAAGCTGAAAGGTACAACTCCAAAGCCCTATTACAATTGAACTAGAACAAAAGATAGACACTTGGAATTGGTTCTTCTATCTGGTTCATGTCGCTTCAGGTTCACACACTTGAAACACACAAGAATTGCTTGAAAAATGCCTTGCTATTTTGCTCTCAATTCTTGCTCAACTTTAGCGTTTGTGCGTCACTTATAAAAGAAAACACCACTGATATTTATAGAGTTAGTAGATTAAGAACTAGAGTTATAATGCTATATTCTTCCATGGTGGAAGAGTTTTAGTTATCTTCAACTTCTAACTTCTCCCTTATCTAGGATAGAGTTCTCTACAAGTAAGGGGTCCTGCTCCTTATCGATTATGCAACCTTTCCGTTCAAGAGATATCAAATATAACAACTTATGCTTATCTCATTCATGTGCATGCCTTGTGCATGAATCTACCCATACCCTGTGTACACTGTGTATGCACCTGGTTCATGCATGTGTTCCTTTGTCAATCATTAAAAAAAAACTTACTTTGGCCAACAAAGTTTAACTAAGACCCCGTTTGGACATAATTTTTTTTCCTTTTCTCCAAAAAAATTTCACTGTTTTCCGAAATTAGCGTTTGTTCATAAAATATTCAATTTTCACTTGGAGATGCATCATGAAAATTTTAGAAAATTTGAAATACTCCAAAAAGTTATTTTTCAAAATGTTCACTCAATCACTCAAAAAACTTTAAAAATAACCCAAACTAAATTTTATGTCCAAACACAACTGTAAATTTCAAATAACATTTTCACTTGAAAACTTTTTCACCATTTTTTGGAATTTTACAATTCCTATGCCAAACGCCTACTAAATCAGTAAACGAGATTGCATTTGCATCTCATCGTGTGAAGATATATAAAAGTTGTGTCAGGATCTCTCACAATAATTTTATTTACATATTTGGCCATGTAGAATGCCCGATGTAAGCAACAACGTATATTTACAAGCTGCAAAATTAGATTACAACAGATGTCAAAGTCAACATCGATTTGAGTGGCTGATTATGCAAGAGTATGCACTTGAAACTTTCTTATCTATGTTCATAAACTATTAAATGTCAGCCTTTCAATCTTCTTAATAATTTTGCTCCATATATCACATGAACAGGTGGTACGAGAAATGCAATTTCCAACATTTTGGAATAAGCAAAAAATACCTCCTCGTTTCTTATTTCTTAGCTGCTGCAAGTACATTTGAGGTAGAAAAGTCAAGGGAACGACTTGCATGGGCTAAATCTCGTATAATATGTAGGATGATTACATCTTATTTCAATGAAGAAGCCACCACTTGGACCACTAGGAATTCACTGTTGATGGAACTCAAGGGTTTTCATGACATGAGCAAAAATGGGTATACTCTCCATTCCAGTACTTTAAATTATTAGTTTTTGCATAAAATCTGCCTATCGTCTCACAACAATTACTTTAAGAAGCAATATTGATTCACTCTTTTGCGTCCATTAAAAAAATAGTCTGATAAAACTTACTCGCACCCTATGTATATACCAAGCCAATAATTAAATGACACTCGTCACCTTATTTACTTATATAACTAGTAGTATTTTACCTTAATTAACTCCATCTAATTTTTTTAATATAATCTTAAATAATAATAATAATAATAAATAATAATAATAATGATAATAGTTTTAAATATTTTCTAGCAATTTCATATATCGAAAAGAAGACACTATTCTGAGCGAGCAAATCAGGGCTAACACATTTTCTGCACCCAAATTCTTCTTTCTTTTTTCTTAAATAAATTTTTGCTGTAGCACCCCCTCATTGTATTGCTAATAAATTTTTTTAATATATTCTGATAAATACAATACGAAAAGATAAGTACAATACTATCTTTATTGATTTTTCCAGGATTTTATAAAGCCAAAAATATGCTAGCTTCCACCTTTCCACACTAACTTACAGTAGATCATTGAACTTTTCTTTAACATAAAAATTAGCTACGAAATTACAAAATTAATCATTGTTAAAGGCATTCAACAAGGCACATACAAGATAACTTTTCTACTTGGCTCTAAGACGTAGGGATGAAGTTAACTACAAGAAAACTTAGCTTTCGAAGGAAGCATCCTATAAGGTTTTCCGGGAACAAGGTTTCCGGGCACAATAACAATAAAATCGAAAAGAAGATGTAACAGTGAACATAAATGCCAAATTCCCTGTAACGGACAATCTTTCTTAATGCCACGGAATATTCTCTATTAAATGCTACAAGGAGAAGAGTATTTATTACATCTTTATGAGTGTTATTCTTTCCGATGACAGAGGGAACAATTGCCTTTGGTCTTGGTCATCCCCCCATCTTGGGTTCCATGTGTCCCTCTTTTGGGCGGCCACGTGTCATAGCATATCTTACCCTATACAGATAATCCCCCTTTCTGGTGACGCAACTTTGTATTACGGGAAAGTTGGTAAAAACACTCTTTTGGCGGGAATTACTATAACTCCCTCTGAAAGCTTCTGACGGTTGATTAGACGCATGTCTCTCCACATTTAATGCCCCGAACACGCTCCATTTCACGATTCAGCACAACTTTTGCCGATTATCGAGGTAATCTTGACCATGAATTTAGCCGCCAAAATTTTTACTTATACGCATCAACATTCTTCCCTATACTCCATAATTTTACAAGTTTTCCTTATTCGACTTGCATCCCGATCTTTATCTTTTCTCTAATTCCCTTCAAGCAAAAACCTTTTCCTTCTTCCATCTAATGGCTTGTTCCTCAAAGCGTACCAATTTTTCAAAGAACAAGAACAAGCCTGAGGATTTTGCTTCTCCAACATTGGGATCCATGATCCCTAGAAGCCTTGTTACCACAAAAGACTTCGAAGAGAAATTTTTTACTATTAATTCTCGTACGTGGGCTGTCAGTAGGTATCCTTCTTCCGTCCGTCCTTCTAGCATTCCTTGTGAAGGAAGAGTGTCGCTGTCACGATTTGGATATTGTCACTCCTGATCTATTGGAGCGAGTGACCCTACCCAAAGAGGGTTTTACATATTTTTACACGTATCCCTTTACTTTGGTGTGTTCTCTTTGAGTGAAGAGCTTGACTCCATTATTGCGGAGTTTTGCCTCTACTATCAGGTGTGTTTGGCAAGTAAGTTCTTCTCTGTTGAGGACACTTGCTTGCCTTCGGCATTTGTGCCAATAGACGAGAGAAGAGCTAACCTTAGACCATATGATGAATCTCAATTCTCCCAAGATCTTCTGTAGGGGAATGATAAATCTCGGAAAGCGTGACCACCATGCTCCGTTATATAGCATAAATGACGACAACGATTGTGGATGGATACAACGGTTCGTTGCAGTTTCCACCAACGATATCATTCCGGCAATGACTTCATTGTTTTCGACCACTTGGAACCGCACTCGTAAGCTCTTTGTTTAATATTTGTTTTATTAAATATTCTTCTATATCAGTTTTGATCCTCCATCATTCGTCTGTTTTAGCAACCCGATGGATTCCTCCAATGGGTTCAGAAGATCTTGGACGTTACGACGCCTGAAACTCACTTGTGGAAAGATTTGGCCCCTAAATACGGGTGGAAGGCCAAAAAATCATGGTCATTCAAACTCACCGTGTTTCAATTTTTCATGTGAAGAACTTGAATTGTTACCTTATCTAAGAAACTAGGCCTACCCGCGGGCTCTATTGCTATCCCCGAAAAGGACATCTTGGCTGATCTTGTTGATGCAACGAGGTTTCTTCAAGAGGTGCTTACTCGAACGGGTATCTCAAGGCCTGCTTCGAGTACAAGTGTATCATTACAGAGTCCCCGGCTGGAGGAAAAACAACCAAAACTAAGACTCTCCTCCGCGGCCGAGGAAAAGAATAAGAGGGTGAAGACTGCTGCCCCCGAGTCATCTCCGGTAGTGATGATTACTGGCCCTCCTTCCGGGCCAGTCGTAGACGCTCTGATGGTCGAAGATAATGAAGAAGCTAGTGATGAGGGAGCTTCTCTACATAGAAGACGGTGATCCTCATCATCTCAACATGATGCTCGACTTGTTTAGATAGTTATACCAACTAAGGACGATGTTTCGGCTTTTTGGGAAGAGTTTGATTTGGTAGATAATGCCAACTCTCATTTCAGGCCCCATTTGTTGTGCCCGGTGCTGTAGGGATGAGTACCGAGTCCCTACCGTCTTTGGTTGGCGAGCATCCAACAACCAGCACTACATTTGACGCAAGTGCTTCTCACTCTTCAACCCCGTCAGCTTCATTTCCACCTTCTCCAATACCAGCAACTGTTACATCTTTTTTATCCGCATCTCTTCTTCCACTAGTAGCTGACACATCACCTCCATCGACCACACTTGATCATGAAGAAATGAAGTGTTCCTCTTCCCCAGTCCCCAGTTCATGGGAATTTGGGGAAAATTACGTTGCCCCCTCCGGAGATCTGCAAGGGAGGAGGAATGTTACTCTTTCGGTCTCCACTGGATGCAACTCGCTATCCCAGTGGGTGGAGCTTGCTAATTACTTGAAACCTTTGGCTTCAGATAAGGATTGGGAAAAGGTTCAGGCTCTCTCGGGAGAGTTCTTGTTGAACAACTCCATGCAGAACGCCGCAACGGTATATTCTTTACTTATTTTGTTGTTTCTACTATTTTTACATAAACACATCCTGAGTTCATTTTTCTCACTTTGTAAGACAACTTTCTTGCTTCTGAGGGCCTTCAAAGGTTGATTAGGGAAAATGAGGAACTTACCTTTGAGCGGGATCAACATTTGGTTAAACGTGAACAAGTCGTTATTCGCCTATCCTAATTGGAAACTTAGGCTGCCGAGGTTGTTGTGTTGGAAACTCGTTTGCAGCAAAGTGAGCAGGAAGTGGAGACACTTAGTCAAGAGATTTCCCCATTGAGGGTCCAATTATAAGAGGTTAGGGCCAAATGGGCTGAAGTCCATAATGCCATTCTTGCTGCTCCGATCGTGAGGCTGCCTCTACTAGAAAATTGAACACCTTAGAGGCAGCCTTGAATTACAAGGTTGAAGAGTTTGCTGCTGCAAGGGTGAGATATGCCCAGTTGGAGGAGAAGCACAAGAGGACCATTGAGTATAATAATATTTTCAGCCCTAGTGTCCGCGAGCTCGATGTTAGCCTCAAGTCCATTGGATGCGCCCGGGAAAACATTTCTACTGAGGTCACCCAATTAAAAGAATAACTCAAGCGCCGATAGGCATCCCTCGTTGTTGAGAAAACTTACACCATGTACAGCATGTGGAGGAAAACCTTGGAAGAGGCCAAAGCTGGTATCATTGATTTTGATGCCGAAATTGCTAAAGTCTGTGAGCTTGAGTTAGCTGCTAGAAGTGGTCTCCTAGTGAGGTATGATGCTCTTGGTCCTTCTAGTTCCAATTTTGAATTTTCGGGAACTAAAAATGAATCAGAGGATGATAATGTTAAAGGCCAAACTGGTGAAGATCAAAATGTTGAGCAATCGAGGACGCGAACACTTCTCTTCCTTCGGGTTCCGTAGATACTGCAGTTTAGCTTTCGTTTTCCAATTCTTGTATTTGTGTCGTTTTTGGCATGTTATTGTAAATAGAAACATCTTTTTGCTCAAGTATTTGTTTGAGTCTTTCTTTCATTTGAATATTCATGCAAGTTTTTAACCTTTGCAGTTTCTTCCTTTTGCTTAAGAGTTTTGCGCAAGATTTCTGTTTGCGTCTTATTATGTAAAGCCTTGGGTGTACTTTCCCCGAAATCATTTTGTCTCTGTGTATCAACCCTTTTTCGTGAGGGCTTTTGTAAGTATTTGCGCAAGTTTACTTTTTGTGTCCTTTCGTATACGACTTCAGATGTATTCCCCCAAGACATTTTGATTCCGGACATAAATTCTTCTGAAACCAACCCTTTAATGTGTGGGTTTTTATAAAGAGGGCCCTCTTATGTTTACGGTGATCTTGAATAGGACTTCTCCAGTTCATTACGACACTAGCATTTTAAGTGCTTGTTTAACTTTCAAATGACAAAGTTAATTCATCGTTCAGACAAAAAATATGGTAAAAACAAAAGGATTTCATTTCACTTTATTCCTTTTATTTTCAAAAAGTACATAAGAATTTTCTGTGCTGTAAAGAAATTGCAATTACTTGTGGCTAATTGGTACAACTTATTTCTACGGGGCTTTCGGTGCAGCCCCCAGTCCCGATGATACAATTATGTTTCACGTTTTTCATTCCGGTTGACGAAGCAGTCATTGTATCTTCATATCGTTCCCCTCAATTCGAATGCGAAGGATACAAATTAGAACACAAGAAGTCTTGTATCTTCGAAGATTCCGCGAATGAATTGGTAGATAATCCTTAACTCAGTAACATACTTTACTTCCCTTCGGGAATTTATGCTATCGAGCAAAGGACTATCTAACAACCCTATAGTGGTTTGCGCTCTTGAATGATCGAATAACCTTTGCTCAATAACAAACTTAACTTCCTGGTGGTAATTTTCTATAGAGCAAAAGATTATCTGACTATCCCCTAGTGGATCTTTGCTTGTGTGCCTTGCTATTAAAGGTCTTATTTTTTTTGTCTCCGTAGTATGCTTTCTGTTGCTGCCTCGTTAAAAACCTTGCCAGAAAAAATCTAATTAGGAAAAAACTGAACGAAAGGAAAACGAGTGTCGCACATACTTTTCGCTCGGATAATGTTCATAAGCAATAATATATTTTTAGGAGCTCCATGTTCCATTTGCTGGGCAACTTTTCTCCATTTAGGTTCTCCAATTAATATGAACCTTTTTTGGTGATAGCTGAAGCCCGGTAGGGACCTTCCACGTTGGTCCTAACTTCCCTATGTTGAGCTCCCGGGTGTCTTGAGATACTTTCCTTAGGACCAAGTCTCATACTTTGAAATAACGGAGGTTGGATCTTCGATTATAATACGACTCCATTATCTTATTTTGGGCTACCATCCTTATATGCGCCATGTTCCTGCGCTCATCGAGTAACTCCAAGTTGACTAACATTGCTTTGTTGTTTGATTCTTCATATGCTTGGAAATATCTCAAGGTGGGTTCCCCTACTTCTACCGGGATTAAATCTTCTGCAGCGTACACAAGGGAAATGGGAGTTTCTTCTATGCTCGATTTGTCACTTATCACATTTCCGTACAAAGTCTTTGGCATCTTGTTCCACGCGGAATCAATAATATCATGCCTTTACCAACTTCAGCACTAAGGAATCTACGCCCGAATGGTTGCCGCATATCCCTTCGTGAACCTCTCTCATGACACAGTTAGCTTCGTATTCCCCTAAGCATCAGGCCAGCGGCCCTTGGAAAGATATTCTATACCATTTCCCTCCCTTGAAGATATATCGTGCTGCTTTAGCTCGTAGTGCGTTGGATGTTTTGGGGGTATCCAAGTAGCTTTTTGTGCTCGAGATAATCGATGATTTCATTTCTCCAGCCCTGGACCAAATTAGTCTCATTTACCTCATAGTTACCATCTGTATCGAGGA
Organism: Nicotiana undulata; assembly: GCA_005239495.1. Lineage (NCBI taxonomy): Eukaryota > Viridiplantae > Streptophyta > Magnoliopsida > Solanales > Solanaceae > Nicotiana > Nicotiana undulata. The sequence goes on along the minus strand of ML274652.1, from coordinate 47,471 downwards.
ATGAGATCATTTGTTGTACTAATATCCCGGATTCTGATCCCTTTATTCATGTTGATGATCCAAGGTTAGACAATGTGTATTCTTCTGCATTATCTTCCCTCAGGATATGAGTAATCGACCACTCCCAAAATCGCGCCAATAGATCCTGTACCTTTACTATGCATTGTTGCATGCACTCCTCTTTGGTTTCGAAGATCCCACAAACCAGATTTACCAACAGCTGTGAGTCACATTTGATTTTGATGACCTAAGAGTCATGTCCTCGGGCCAATTCGGGCCCTGCAACCAAAGCTTCATACTCTGCTTCATTGTTAGTTAAAGGGTCCGTTCTAATGGCTTGCCTTAGGATTTTCCCCAAAGGCGTGATTAAGCTATACCAAGCCCGGACCCTTTTATGTTGGAAACTCCGTCTGTAAATAAGGTCCAAACCCCTGATGTTGATTTCGACACCATTACTGCCTCCTTGGTTTCAAGAGGCAATAATCCTGGACTGAAATCTACCACGAAGTAAGCCAAGACTTGTGACTTAATTGCATTCCCTGGTTTATATTCTATGTTGAACTCACTCATTTTGATGGCCCATTTAGCTAATCTACCCGAGATCTCGAGTTTATGGAGGATGTTCCACAAAGGGAAAGTGCTCACCACAGCTATCGGGTGGCATAAGAAGTATGCCTTAGCTTCCGAGCAACGACTACGAGAGCTAAGGCCAGATTCACCTTCTTTCGATTTTTAATGAAATGGAGGGGCAAGTAATTTTTCAATTCCCTCAAAGCCTATTGGCACTCCGGGGTCCATTCAAAATTATTTTTCTTTGTGAGTAGTGCGAAGAAACGATGACATTTTTCTGATGACCGGGAAATGAACCTGCTCAAAGCTGCCAATCTCCCCTTGAGCCTTTGGACTTTCTTCACATTTGACATTTGGTCTGGTATGTCTTCTATGGCCTTGATCTTATCGGTGTTTATCTCAATTCCCCTTTGCGATACAAAAAATCCTAGACACTTACCAGAACTCACCCCAAACACGCATTTCTTGGGGTTAAGTTTCATATTATGCTTCCTTAGGATGTCAAAAGTTTCTTGCACCTGTTTAAGGTGATCACCTGCATTCAAAGGCTTAACGAGCATATCATCTACATAAACCTCCTTAGTTTTTCCTATTTGATTTTCAAACATCCTGATCACGAGCCGTTGATAAGTGGCTCTGGTGTTTTTCAACCTAAAGGGCATCACATTGTAGCAAATATGTATCGAAATTTGTTATAAATGAAGTCAGTTCCTGATTCTACGGGTTCATATTAATTTGGTTGTACTCGGATTAAGCATCGAGGAAACTCATTAACTCGTGCCCGGCCGTGGCATCAATCAATTGATCGATGATAAGCAGTAGGAACGAGTCCTTCGGGCATGCCTTATTAATATCTTTATAACCTACTCACATGAAAATTTATTGTTCTTCTTAAGAACTACTACATTCGCTAACCAGTCTAGATTTTTACCTCTCGGATCGATCCGATATTAAGTAAGCGTGTTACCTCTTCTTTGACAAATTTATTCCTGGCTTTGGCAATTCAATGCTTCTTTAATCTTACCGTAGGTATGATGGGATCCAAACTTAACATGCGTATGGGTACCTCTAATGGGACACCTATCATATCCTCATGCGACCATGCAAAACAATTGGGATTAGATTTAAGGAATTTAATAAAGCCAGACCTGAGCTCCGGGTACAGTCCCGTCTCCAAGTGGAACTTCCTTTCTAGGAATTATTCAAACGATGCAACTTGCTCAAGCTCTTACGCTTTGGATTTCGTTGCATCCGCCTCTTCTAGAACCTTGGAATATCTCAGCTCCTGATAATATTCCTACGCCACTACCCTCGGGCTAACTTCATCTAGTTCAGGAGCAGGCGCCGGTTCCTGTAATTGCTATGTCACGCGTTCCTTTCCTTTTCCACTGGAGACCAAAATTGCATTCATATCCATTTTTGCCAATTGGTAACCCCTTATCTGCTTAATTCCTTCGAGTAACAGCGAATACTATGTCAAGGCTCCCTGCATGAGAGTTTCTACAAATATCTTCAGCAAAACAGATTCAATTTCGCGATGAGCTAAATCATTTCCCTTCATCTCCGTTGTGTAGGTGGTAATGTGCTCCTGAGGGTCTGAAGTTCTGTCATACTTTAGCACATCGGGCATTTTGAACCGCTTGGGGATTAATTCTGTGCCGCAATTGGCTTGTATGGCAATTGAGTATACTTCTTTGAGTCCGGGCCTTTCAGCACTGGTAGCCTGCTCAGGATTTGGTCCATGCAGGCGTTCACTTCCCTCATAAACCGTAAAATTTCATTCTTGAAATGATCGTTCTCATTATTTAGGCCGGATCCGCTCCCCAAGATCCATCAAAGACATCTTCGCCCCTAGAAGTGTCGTTGTTGACCCTGTGCATTGTTTGATTCGCGGGATCACTTGGAGGAATTACATTTTGTCTATTAGCATTATTCAAAGCCCCCGACAACGCCTGCTTCAACTCTGTCATAACCTTATCCTGTCGCGTGAGGTGGTCTAGAATGATCACATGTTGCTCTTGCAAGACTCTTACCGCGTCAATGACATGTTCCTCCTCAGCATCATCAGGAGTTGTTTCCCGAACATGCCGAGGATATTGTCTTTCATGCACTGGTGTGGATCCATTCCCATCATTGTGGGTGTCCTTGATTGATCCTCGAAATGAGGCTGATCCCCTCAAATCTCAGGATTGTACGTGTTGTTAACAGTGTTATCCGCTATTTCATATGATTTTTCTGAGATAAAATAATCAAAACACGTTAGTAAAAATGGTAAGGATCAATTTAATCGCAAGGCCATCTAGGCCCCACGGTGGAGGTCAAACTGTTTATCCGTAAAATGACACAGTTGAATTTATACGTGGTTTCTAGACAAGTGAATTAATTTGATCCTAAAATAGTACAATAATTGAAGAACTATGCAAATTAGCCTTGAGATTGAGACGAAATAACTGAAACAACAGTTCTGAAAACAAGGTTTCCGGGTGCTGCAACAATGAAATCAAAAAGAAGATAAGACTGTATTAAGCTTTGAATAGAATGTAGCATAAGTTTTTTCAGAACATTTGTGTCCTCTACAATGATAACTGAGCTCACCATTTATAGCTACGTCCAGGGAAGGAGGTCCTAGGATCGTGCCCTTCTTTAATGTCAATTATGAGGGTCATTTGTGAATATATAACAGTGAACATAAATGCCAACTTTCCCTGTAACGGGCAATGATTCTTAATGCCAAGGAATATTCTTTATTAGATGCTACCGAGGGAAGAGTATTCATTACATCTTTATGAGCGTTATTCTTTCTAGTGACAAACAGAACAGTTGCCTTCGGTCTTGGTCATCCCCATCTTGGGTTCCATGTGTCCCTCTTCTGGGCGGCTACATGTCATAGCATATTTTACCCTATAGTGATTGCTGAGCTGAGCTGATTAGATATTTAACCTAGTTATGACAAGTAATTTTGACAATTTTCTTTTCCATTGTAGTAATAAAACAAAAGCGATGGTTCTCAACAATCTTCGTCAGTTTTTGCACCAACTCTCGAAAGAAACATATGAAGACCTCGGCAAAGAGATCCATCACCAGCTACACAATGCAGTGAGTATATACAAGGCCTTTTACTGTACCTTATTATATCACAAAAGAGACACAAAGAACATGATAAGGCATAAATAGTAACTTTACCAATTACAATACTTTAATTTTTATCCATATACATTTTCGAATAATTTTCTTGGGGTAATAGGAGATTGTATTTTCTGTGTCTTGGATTTTTTCCTTGAATTTTTTGAAAACCCATTGTTCTAATATATTTTGGGAAAAAAAACTTACCGCTCTCGTAGGATTAGGAAAATCATTCTCATATATTTTTAGGTCAACTTGGGATCGATATATAGAGGTTGTAAGTGGGGATTTCTTGTATTGTACTGAGCTATTCTTTTGATTTATAGTGGAATATTCTCTCCACTTCTGCCATAGGATTAGGCATAGCTGAACATCGTTAAATCCTAGTGTTATTTTTCTTCTCAATTTTCTTTGTGTGTGATTGTGTGCTAGTTACCACAATCTTCCGCAACAATTGGTATCATATCTAGGCTAGTGTTTCTACAAATATTATAGGGTTAAAATATCTTCATCGTCTTTAAAAAGTACGAAGTAGAGAAATCCAATATGGGATCTAGTTTAAGTGTATGCAAGACTAGGATAAGATCATCCTTGGTTTTATAAAGGTGTTATAGAAAGCCATTGATGAGGATTTTTCTTAAAAGATGAAAGAGTCAGAGAAGCCAGACCTGAAGAAGAGGGCCTTGAATGTTAAGACATTCAATTATAATGGACCTGAAGAATGTGAATAATAAAATTAAGAGTGAGGATCCCGCCTTGGTTGTATTATGGTCATTACCACTATCTTACGAGATTTTTGCTGGTAAATTGCCATTTGAAAAAGACAATATTTCACTATTTAATGTTAGTAATGTACTAAAATCTAAAGAACTGAAAACAGTTTTCCGGATAGCGGAACTGAGGGCTGGGATCTTGTAAGTAGAGGAAGAACACAACTGGAAGACTTTAATAGGAAAAAGTCTAACGATGGAACAAAGCCTAACGCAAGCAGCACTGCTGAAAGTGCATAACAAAGTTACTATAGGAGAGATTGTCCTAAACTAAAATAGAAAAAAAATAGAAAGTAGATAATTCTACAAATATTATTTACACTGGCAACAATTCTAATAGTACTAATTATTACGTAGGGGAAGTCTATGCCGTGAGTTCTAGTCATGAGTGTAATCTTTGGGTTCTTGAGTTCAGGCTTGTTTTGTTAAGGAGTTCACAGACAAGAGCTTAAAAGACGAAACATATAAAAAAGAATTCAAGGGTAAGGACGAGGCTAGTATAACTTTTCACATGCGTCCGCACAAAAATTGATTTGTAACGTATAAGCATATGAGTAAGACTGTTTACTTAGAAAATAATAGTCTATTTTCAATAGAAGGAATTTGTAATATTAGATAAAGAATGTTCAATAGAATTATCATAATCATTGAATATTGTCATGTTCCTCGGATGAAGAGGAATTTAATTTCTCTTTTGACTTTGAATGATAAAGTCTAAACTTAGTTGATGTACAATAATAGATATAAGCCCTTGTGAGGGTTGAGACCTGAGGGAAAGACATAGCGGCGTTGTTCCTATTAATAAAGAAAATTCAAGTCAAAAGGAAGATTTGTTATTTGGATCTTGAACTTTTTTCCTTGTATTTTTAGGAAATCTATTGTTCTAATAGATTTGATAAAGAAAAAATCTATTGTCCTTGTAGGATTGGGAAAACTATTATGCTATAGGTTTAACACTACTTGGGATCTATATATAGAGGTTATAATGTGTACTGTTTATTGTATATATACAGATGGGGATCCATATAAGTTTAACACTAATTGTGATCTATAGATATAGGTGGGGATTCTTTATAGTGTATTGTCTTGTATATTTTTCTTATTCATAGTGAAAAACTCTCTATGTTTCTGTCCCGAGGATTATTAGGCTAAGCCGAAACCCGTTGATTCCTTGTGTAATCTTTTCTTCTCAATTTGCTTTGTGTGTATTCTATGCTAGTTAACCTACATTTGTTTCACAAAAAGAAGCCTGGAAGATAACATATTTTTTCTATACTCATTGATTTAATATATTAGGTTCGCCTTTGCAAACAGGACGAGAACCTCTGAACCTAACCAATGATGCCCAAGATTGAAATTCATCATATAATATGTTATCTTATTTATTTTCTTTTGGATGTAGTGGGAAACATGGTTGATGTGCTTGAGGGAGGAGAAGAATACCTGCCAAGAAGACGCAGAGTTGCTAGTGCAGACAATTTATCTTTCAGCTGGCCATATGAAACATAATGAAATACTATTTGACGCAGAGTACAATAACCTATCTATCCTGACCAATATAATATGTCGCAAGCTTAATGAGCTACAAAACAACAAGGTTAGAAATCACTATATATAAAGATTTGTTTTAAGTTATATTTATGTATAAAAATTAATTGGTTTTAAGTTTCATATAAGGACAATATTGTAAAGAATTTTAAATTATAACTTGTGAAAGCATGTTAATTATTACCATATTAGTATTAATTAATATTTTTAAGAGATTAACCATTTACCTAATAAATGATATGATTGTATAAAGTTGTATTACCATTAGCAGGTTACTTAACTTTTTACACTAACGTGTATTTTAGCGAATTAACCTTACTTTTCATATTACTAATATTCAACTTTTTATGAATGGCTACTTATCGTTACAGTATTTTTTAGGTGATCTAATAGTTTAAATTTTAATTGTTTATATTTCTAGTCTATTGATTTCCTTTTTGTTTATAGCTTTCTAATTCTATTTTTTTTCTTCCTATTTGAATCTAAAACATTGTTAGAAATCTGGTGACCAATGGTGTAGTAGGACTACTGGCAGCTCAAAGACTGCTGACATTGAATTAGACATGCAAGCTCTTGTGAAGCTAGTTTTTGGTAACTACTCAAGCAAAATCAATCAAGACATTAAGCAAATATTTTTTGCAGTGGCGAAGACTTTTTATTACAATGCACATATTACTGAGGAAATAATCGACTTTCATATATCCAAGGTGTTGTTTCAACAAGTTTAGTAACATTCTTTGGTGTCTAGTGATTGTGTTTGTAAAATCACATGGTACTTTCTCTTTTTTTTAATATTTTGTAATTATCATCACTATCCATTTGAAACTTCGCTTGTAATATGCAGAAGTTAAATTTGTTAGTGTATGTTCTTTTTTTTTTTTAGCAAACATGATATTTATATTACTAGCGGAATTAAACCATTACAGATATTGTTTGTGTCACTTAGGACACATTGATTCCCTAGTAATGCTAAAATATTACAGACATCGGTTGATAGATGCTTTACAAAAATATATTGTTCCTTCTTGTCTTTGATTACATATGATTCAACACAAAACGGGGGTTGCACAAAATATCTTATTGTCCTTGTTTGCTTGTCATGCTTCTTTGCTAGTGATGGGCCACTTCATTCCCTTGCCGGAACACGTGCCTCAGGATCACTTCCTGCTAGTGATGGGCCACTTCATTCCCTTGCCGGAACACGTGCCTCAGGATCATTTCCTTCCCTTGGTGGATTAACAACCTGCACGAGTTAATAATATCATTATACATTTGATTGCCTTGGTGCATGGATTGTATTACCTCAGTGGAGTCCGTTTCCAGTTGGAACAAATTTCATTCTTGAGCAATTTGTAGTCCCTCTCGTAGAGGCATTAGTTCGGCTACCAATTATGAGTGCATTTTATAAACCCTACAATCCAATTCCCATTAGAGTACCTGAATACACCTCCCAAGCCGCTCTTGTGGTTAGCTTTGTAGCTTGCATCAATATTTAATTTATACCAACCTTTAGGGGGGTTTAAGCTATTTTATGTTGATTGTGGTTTTTTTGATAGGGTTGTGTTGATTCCCAATTAGTAGCTTCTATTCTATAGCCATTGCATGGTGAATTCAATATTTAAGGGGTTGGAAGTGTTGATTTAATTATTATTATTTCTATTAATCCGATGTTCCATGGAAGGAAAGGAAAAAGAGCATTCCAGTTGATACAACTATGCTTTAAATCGAGATTAAAATCTCTTACTTTCGTAAGCCAATTTCTTTACGTCGAATTACAATAATTTGAGCATCCTACGCTGCTCCAATAGGCACTAGTCGCTTTGCAATCGGAGAAAATGTGCGCAATAGATTCTTCTTTATTGATCCCTATATGTGCTCTATATAATAATCTACATGGCAGTCTATTGTACATGCATTGCCATGAGAAGAAGTGATTTTTTTTTTGGACAATCTTACTTTCAAATCCAATCGAGTTCTACATCACTGTCTTTAGGAGGTTCAATTAGGTCATAACAAGATTTCGTAGTGAAAAACCCTTTTGTATTTCTTGACCAAATGGGTGTGTACATCGCACACCCTTAGTGCGAATATTAACCATATAAATATTTTCTTTAATATCTTCCGGTATTCTATTGATAGATTATCAAAGTTCCAATTGTTGTTACTATAGACGTCTTTAATTTTTAGAGAAAGATCATTGAAAAAGGGACGACCCTCAATTGTGCTTCTAAGATTTTTTATGTTAGGAATCCAGCTCGTTTTCAAAATGTTCATGTTCGAATTTTGATGGGGTGACCAAATGGTACCCTTGGTGCAATATTCCCAACCTTTCAAAATGCTCCTCCAAATAAAAGGTTGTTGATTTTTAGCTTTGCTAGTACCATAGAAGGTGATAATTAAATTAGCCCACAGAATAGTTGTGTTACTGAGCAATCTCCAGGCTAAGCTTGATAGAGTGGTGAAATATTTTGCATTGGCATTTTTGATACCTAGCCCCCCATTGGACTTTTCTTTGCAAACTATAGACCATTTTATTAAATGGAGTTTTTTCTTTTCCGAGGCAGAGCCCCATATAAAGTCTCTTTCGACTTTGTCTATGTTTTTAAAGGTTTTTTTGATAGTAAGGTATATTGTATGTAGTGATTAGGAATGGAATTTAGGCAAGCTTGAGCTAGGTGGTTCTACCCGCTATATTTATAAACTCCATTTTTCAATTTTCCAGTCTAGCCATCATCTTGTCTATGATGAAATGGTAATCTCTTGGTCTAGTATTTTTTTTCCCTCAAATTGGAAATACCGGATAAGTTTTAAAGGAATTACTTTTTTAATACCCAAGATGATTGTGATGTCCTTAACAATGTTAGGGTGACAATTGTTAGATAATATAATTTTTGATTTTGTAATATTAATATTGTGGCCTGATAGGTTACAAAAATAATTTAGACCATTTTTTATGGCTTGACGAGATTTATCATTAACCTTAGCCATCAATGTTAGGTCATCTGCAAAGAATAAGTGGGAGAAATTTGGATTGTTCCTTCTTGTAGTAATAGGATCCCAATTGTTTGTCTACTTTGTGGTCTATAAATCTAGAAAACATCCCCATACAAAGAATAAAGATATACGAGATATAGGGTCTCCTTGCTTAATTCTCCGGCTAGGGAATAATTCAAGCCACTTCTCATTTTCTAATATTTTATCAAGACATTCCATTATAAGACCCTTATTCCTCTTCCTATGATTAGACCACGTAAATTAACAACCCTTTTAGCCAATATCACTTAGGTTACAAATACTAATTTTTGACTAAAGATACAGTTTAGTGGTCTTCCCCCAAATGTCCCATGGTGTCATTAAAGTTGCCCCCTATCATTTAGGGGCCTTTGTAATTTTTCTGAATATTTTCAAAGTTTTCCCACATGATATTCCTATTATATTTATTAATACAAGCATATATAGATTAAAATGACCAAGATTTACGAACGGGAATTACCTCTGTAGAGTCATGAATTTTCTAGTTCATGCGAATAAAATTTTGGACCGTGATTCCACATTTCCACAATTCCTCCCGGTAAGCCTTCAATAGGAACCTCTATCATTTCCGAAAAACCAAAGTCGTTGAACATTTGAGCGTGATTTGCCATCCTAGTTTCCAAAAGGGTAACCACGCATGATCTGTGCGTGTCGCCATCTCCCTAAGTTTCTTTTAAAGCCATTATTTTTCCCACCCCTTATGTTCCAAATAATGAAGTAGTTGGACGATTCATGGCTAGGTTTAGATTCATGTTTGTTTGATCCCCATTCTCCATCCCCCCTCTAGAAAGACAGGGATCCTCCTGAGTGAGGGTACTAAGATCATTGCTATGTTGTCCACAATTGGGTCTCGTGGTGGCCTGATGTCCATTGAGAACTTGTACAATGCTAGTGGGAAGTTGAGCACATGCCACTTCTCTTGCATCTCCATGAAGAGATACACTTTTTACCTCATTCAATTTGAGAATTCCAGAATTTTTTCCACGTGTGGGTTGAGGGGATCTCCTATTTCTTCGATTACTGCCTCTTCTTGTTTTGGATCCTGCACCATTTGAGGTTGTGGATGTGGTTGTTGATCCATTGGTGATGCTTGTTGATCCTGAGCTTGTTAAGGGTTCTCCCATGGCATGAAGTTTGGGTTTAGTTGTGTGAGAGTCTCCGATGGAAAGAAACTCATGTCCATGAGCAAGTTTTGTGGTTGGATGGTGTAATGACCCAGCCGGTCGTTTTGCGTATTAGGATTCCGTTCCTTTAAATGAAACCTTCCATAGAAGCTATTCGTGCTTTATGACTTGTGGGAGCGGGTGGTTCAGGATTTGGGGATGGTTTGAGTGATTTAGGAACACTTGGTTCCTTAAGGTTGGCCTATTTGGCCAAATTTGACTTCGGTCAATATTTTGAGCAAACGACCTCGGAATCGAGTTATGACAACTCCATTAGCTCCGTATGATGATTTCGGACTTGGGCGTGTTCGGCTTGGGTTTTCGATGACCCGGGAGCATTTCGGCGCCCGAAATTAAAATCAGGATTTCTTTATATTTGAAATTTGGTTTGGGACGTGATTTTATGCTATCGAAGTCCGGTTGTGTGTAGTGACTGTTGGGGGATTGGAGACTAGAGTGAATATGTTGTTGCTTAGTATGGTTGATTCAATGTGATCTTGAATATGGATTGGTTGTCTCCATGTCATGTTATTCTGGATTGTCACGCCAAGACTGTGACGTTGGCGATGTCGGGGTTGCCATAGATTGAGTGGCAAGGTTCTCTTAACTATGTTCCTAGCAGGGTTATTTCATACTTGAAGGCTCAGAAGATTGTTGAGAAGGGTTGTCTATCTTATTTGGCCTTTGTGAGGGATGTTAGTGTAGAGACCCCTACTATTGATTCTGTTCCGGCGGTGCAAAATTTTCCAGATGTGTTTCCTGTAGACTTGTCGCGCATGCCGCCTGACAAGGATATTGACTTTGGTATTGACTTGGTGCTAGGGCACTAAGTACATTTCTATTCCAATGTATCATATGGCACCAGCTGAATTGAAAGAATTGAAGGAGTAGCTTCATGAAATCCTTGATAAGGTGTTTATTCGGCCTAGCATGTCACATTGGGTGCACCAGTTCTATTTGTGAAAAAGGTGGATAGTACTATGAGAATGTGCATTTGTTATAGGCAGTTGAACAAAGTCGCTATCAAGAACGAGTATCCTTTGTCGCCTATTGATGATCTATTTTATCCACTTCAGGGAGTGAGGGTGTTCTCCAAGATTGATTTGAGGCCAGTGTATCACCAGTTGAAGATTCAGGACTCGGGTATTCTTAAGACAGCTTTCAGGACCTGTTATGGCCATTATGAGTTCCTTGTGATGCCTTTCTGGCTGACCAATTCCCCAGAAACGTTCATGCATCTGATGAACAATGTGTTTCAGCCTTATCTTGACTCATTTATTATTGTGTTCATTGACGATATCCTGGTGTACTCTTGTAGCCAGGAGGAGCATGCCTAGTATTTTAGGATTGTGTTGTCGTGGTTGATGGAGGAGAAACTTTATGCAAAGTTCTCCAATTGTGAGTTTTGGCTCTGTTCAGTGGCGTTCTTGGGGAACATGTTGTTCTGTGAGGGTATTCATGTGGATCTGAAGAAGATAAAGGCGGTTCAGAGTTAACCCAGATCGTCCTCAACTATGGAGATTCGTAGTTTTCTTTGTTTGGCTGGTTACTACCGTCGTTTCATGGAAGGTTTCTCATCTATTTCATCGCCCCTGGCCAATTGACCCAAAAGGGTGCTCCTCTCAGGTGGTCGGATGAGTGCGAGGAGAGCTTTCAGAAGCTCAAGACTGCTTGACCACAACTCCAGTTCTAGTTCTACCATCAACTTCAGGTTCTTATACAGTGTACTGTGATGCTTCTCGGATCGATATTGGGTGTGTTTTGATGCAGGAAAGTAGAGTGATTGCTTATGCTTCGCGCCAGTTGAAGCCCCATGAGAATAACTACCCTGTTCATGATTTAGAGTTAGCTACCATTGTTCATGCATTTAAGATTTGGAGGCACTACCTCTATGGTGTGTCTTGTAAGGTATTTACATATCATCAGAGTCTCCAACACTTGTTCAAACAGAAGGATCTCAATTTGAGGCAACGAAGATGGTTGGAGCTGATAAAGGACTATGACATCACTATTCTGTATCATCCAAGGAAGGCCAATATGGTGGTTGATGCCTTGAGTAGGGAGGCGGTGCGTATGGGTAGTCTTTCTTTTCTTCTCATTGGAGAGAGACCTCTTGCAGTTGATGTTCAGGCTTTGGCCAACCACTTCATGAGATTGGACATTTCAGAGCCCAGTCGGGTTCTCGCTTGTGTGGTTTCTCGGTCTTCCTTATTTGATCGCATCAGAGAGCGCCAATATGATGACCCTCACTTGCTTGTCCTTAAGGACATGGTTCAACTCGGTGATGCTAGGGATGTGACTATTAGGGATGATGGGGTATTAAGGATGCCGGGTCAGATTTGTGTGCCTAATGTGGATGGGCTACGTGAATTGATTCTTTAGGAGGCCCACAGTTTGCGGTATTCCATTCATCCGGGTACTGCAGAGATGTATCAGGACTTAAGGAAGCACTATTGGTGAAGGAGGATGAAGAAGGACATAGGGTTTCTAGCTCGGTGCCTTAACTGTCAGCAGGTGAAGTATGAGCATCAGAGACCTGGTGGCTTGCTTTAGAGGATAGAGAATGCAGAGTGGAAATGGGAGCATATCACCATGGATTTCGTAGTTGGGCTTCCACGGACTTCGAGGAAGTTCGATGCTATTTGGGTAATTGTGGATCGGCTGAGCAAGTCTGCGCACTTCATTCTAGTGGGCACTACTTATTCTTCAGAGCGGCTGGCTGAGATTTACATCAGAGAGAATTTTCTCCTTCACGGTGTGCCAGTTTCCATCATTTCAAATAGAGGCACGCATTTCACATTACATTTTTGGAGATTTGTGCAACGAGAGTTGGGCACTCAGGTGGAGTTGAGTACATCATTTCACTCTCTGACGAACGAGCAGTCCGAGCGCACTATTTAGATATTGGAGGATATGCTACGTGCGTGTGTCATTGATTTTGGGGGTTCATAGGACTAGTTTCTGCGACTCACGAAGTTTGCTTACAACAACAATTATCAGTCGAGCATCCAGATGGCCCCGTATGAGGCCTTGTATGGGAAGCGGTGTAGATCTATGGTGGGTTGGTGTAAGCCCGGTGAGACTAGGCTTTCGGGTACAGACTTGGTTCAAGATGCATTGGACAAGGTTAAATTGATTCAGGAGCGGCTTCACACGTCGTAGTCTAGATAGAAGAGCTATGCCGACAGGAAAGTCCGTGATGTGTCTTATGTGGTTGGGGAGAAGGTTTTGTTGAAGGTTTCACCCATGAATGGTGTTATGCGGTTCGGGAAGAAGGCCAAGTTGATCCCTCGTATCATTGAGCCATGTGAGGTACTTCAGATGATTGGGGAGGTGGCTTACAAGCTTGATTGCCACCTAGCTTGTCGAGTGTGCATCCGTTATTTCATGTTTCTAAGCTCCGAAAGTATGTTGGCGACCCGTCTCATATTTTGGATTTCAGCGCGGTTAAGTTGGATGATGATTTGAATTATGATGTGGAGCCGGTGGCTATTCAGGGTCGGCAGGTTCGGAAGTTGACGTCAAAGGATATAGCTTCAGTAAGGATGCATTGGAGAGGTCAGCCGGTTGAGGAGGCTACTTGGGAGATCGAGCGGGAGATACGGTGCAGATATCCACACCTATTTGAGAGTCCAGGTATGTTTCTAGACCTGTTCGAGGACGAACGTTTGTTTAAAAGGGGGAGAATGTAACGACTCGACCGATCGTTTTGAGGGTTGTAGCCCCGTTCCCCGTTTTCTACTCAGTTTTGTACTTCACTGTTGTTTTTTGACTTATCGAGTTTGTTGATACCCAATTTTTTCCCGTAATATTTTCAAAATGCGTATATACCTTCAAAACAATGCATTAGCATCAATTAATATTATTCCACAAGTTCTCCATTTCTTTAGGATTTATAATTAATTTATCCCAGTATTTTATTATATGAATAATTACTAATTGCATTACAAATAATCGTATAACAATTTTTTATTGCTTAATTTCACTATTTATATTCATGCTAAGCTTTAATTATTTTATAAATAGCCACATTTATATTTTTTGGTTATATTTACAATAAATTTGCAATAATAGCCCGCGTATGCATTATTACATTATTTCATCAGAAAATTGCTTTTTATATTTTTAACATATTGAATAATTGTCTTAAAACATTTTTATGCATGAAATTCATTTTTTACAATTTGTTAATTATTTTTAAAAATTATTTTATTAATTAATTGGGTATTAAACAAATAGCTCTTTTAATTCCTTCTAATTTTTGGACCGAACCCTTCATACCAGCCCAAACTCTAAAACAATACCAGCCCAAAATCCCAGGCGCAATCCTATACCTACCCGCCCCAAAGACCCCGCCTAATCGTGGATGTTGATCTCTAAGATCAACGATCCACGTTATTTCTTACAATTTTTAATCCTAACCTAAACCCTAACCCCCTCATTCCTTTTCCTTCCGCCGTCATCGTTTCCCCTAACCCCTCCCCTTCTCTCTTAGTAACTCCCTAAACCCTAATCGTCGTCACCGGCAAGACTCCCCGTCTATGGAGTTTCTGTGTATTTTCCGGCCCTTACCGGCCTTATACACCTTCTGGTTGCTTGATTACGTGGATTCCTAAGGGAATCTCAAAGAGATTTGGCTTGATTTGTTTCTGAAACTTGTTTACAGGCCTGTCTATGGCCATTCTCGTTTGTGAGTACTGATTTTCTCCTATTTTTACTTCGAATCTATGGATATTTACTGAGTTTCTTTCATCTCTGTTGTTTTTTGAAAACCCTAGCTTTACGACTACTTGAATCTGTTTGGATCTTTGTAGATTTGAAATGATTCGAGTGTTATTTGGCACTTTCCCTCAAAAATCTCCTATTTCGGTTAACTATTTCGATTCCATTTACTTTTTCTGAAATTAGGGTTCATCCTAAGTTTCTCCAAAAAGGGTTTTCTAACTTTCAAGTGTTGAATCTAATTATTTCTTTACTGGTTTGGTTGATTTTCGTGTATATGCTTAAACCCTAGGTCTTGTTCTGTTATTGCACTGATTTCTTCAATTTTTCTTCCGTTATTTTTTTATTTCTATCAACCCAATATACTAATAGATTTCTATTAGGGATTCGAATAATTTTCTCTTGTTAAAATCAGTATTTTCTGGGATTTTTACTTACTTTCCTTATGTGTGACCTTTAATTGGTATTACTTGCCTTATTTCGACTTGTTAATTAATTTATGGTCAATAAATGATTTGTTCACCTTATTTGAGTCCCAATCAGGGCTGGTAATTGATTCTCCTTGTGCTAATGTGACCTTCCCGGATTTTGTTTAATTAAATGATTGATTATATTTACTTGCCTTATTTATACACTCTCATTTGGATTCTTCAAACACGAACAAAAGTTCAAAAACACACTCGCACACAAACTTTGCTCTCATCTTCTCGCTACTTATGTTTACTGTATTGTCTAGTCGGTTGAAAGCCAAGGCTAGACCACTGAATCCTGCATGCTTTCACCTTCTGTTTGCTTCATTTAATGGGTATGTTTCTAGTTCTTATGTCGTTTATTATACTATGAATCTTGAACCTATGTGTTCTTTCATCTGTTACTTTACCTATGTTTAATTCATGCCTCTTCTGTATTTCAATTAGCATGTCTACTAGTGTGTTTAACTCTGTCTCTCTCCTGTGTATCACCTTAATCAGCATGTTTACTTTGTGTTTAGGTTTCAATCTTTCCTGTTTATTGCTTTAACCAGCATGTGTACTTCTGTTCAAGTTTCAATCTTTTCTGTTTATTTCTTTAAACATGCATGTTCACTCCTGAGTCTAAGACTCTTATTTTCCTGTCTAATTGACTTCAATTGGTATGACCACTTATGTGTAGTGAAATCCATGTCCTCTCTATGAATTGATTAGCATGACTACTCCTGCATTACACCTCTATGTTTTCTTGTTTATTGCTTCTAGTCAGTATAATTACTTCTAACATTAGGTATGGATGTTAGACTTAGGTGTTTCCTGTTTAAGACCCTAAATCAATATGTCCTGGTGAATGTTATTAATGTCAATCTACCCATGCCTGCTTTATGTCCCTGTTAACTGGCATGCTTTCCTTCCACCATGTTTCTATAAGCTCCCGATTCAGGATTCCTATGTTCCCAGTCCCTGTTCCCCTCTCTGTGTAATTATTTGTTCTCAGCATGTTATATGCTCACCTAGGGTTAACTAATAAACTAAGTTGAATCTGGGTAATGTATGTCTTTGCTTTGAGACTTTGTGACTATGTTCTGTTAGTTGTTGGTTTGCTGAAACTTTGTTTTTCAGAATGTTTCTAAGCTGTTTTCACTTCTAGGATGTTTTCACTTCTAAACTGTTTTTCACTTCTAATATGTTTTCGCTTCTAAACTGTTTTCACCTCTGAATTGTTTTCACTTCTGATCTGTTTCACTTCTGAACTGTTTTCCTAAAATTATTTTTACTCTTTAAATCACTACCTTCCACTCCTACTCTTAGAATATTTAGGATCCTGCCCCTCCAGTGTAAGCACTGCCTAGGAGTCTATGAGACTCCTCCGAACTCTGGCACAATGGGACTGGCCCTTCCACACTGCATAAAAATTGTTTCTCATTAAAATGAGTCTTGGTGTGAGCATTGCTCGGGGTCTTTGAGTCCCTTGGGAACTTTGACGCACCCGGATACCCTCTTGGACACTATGAGATGTTGGGTACTTCATACTTGGTTGAAGGCTTGGTCTTCCAGGTTTACTTTGGGCCTATCCAGGCTCCCTATAGTATAGCATTATTTATTCTGTAATTCATTTATCGTATGGTCTGTAATAATAATTCTTGTAAAACAAATATTGGGGATAATAGTAAAATGGGAGGGACTTATATATATATATATATATAT
>ML274652.1:0-30242 GCA_005239495.1 Nicotiana undulata | reverse complement strand
AAGTTTAGAACAAATGATATGATGCACCTATAAACATGTTTTCTAGTGCACAAAACAATCCTATAAGCATGGTTTCTAATGCATATATAATCACAACAATCCTAGGAGCATGATTTCTATCCGATTTCTCCACAATATATATATATATATATATATTGTGGAGAAATCGGATAGAAATCATGCTCCTAGGATTGTTGTGATTATATATGCATTAGAAACCATGCTTATAGGATTGTTTTGTGCACTAGAAAACATGTTTATAGGTGCATCATATCATTTGTTCTAAACTTTTGCTTTCTAAAGTTCTGCATACTCATGTCTGCTTAGAAATCCTGTCACTAGGTTCTTATTAATTCTTCCTAATAATCATGTTCGTAAAATTCTCCTATGTGCATTAGAAACCATGTTTAGGACTTTTATTGCACTCGCCTAAATACTATGCCTACATCTAGATCGTATATAATCAGTTTCTTCAGTAGCAACTATGTCTATAAGAATAAGTATAAAAGCAGTCCCAACACCTAGATATCATGCTTATAGAGATAAATATATAAAATCAGTTCTGTAACGTTTGTGATTATTTTTCAGCACCTAGACAGCATGCCTATAGGACATAATGAACCAAATTTCCTGCTTGAAGTCGTTTGTTGGTTTATTATAGCTCTGATTAGCGATTAGAAATCATGTTTATAAGACATCTCTGATCCATGCCTAGGCAAGCCTGTAGGACAACTAAAATCTTACAGTTGTAAAACTGTGCTTTGTTTAACTGTTTGTGAACTACCCAGATTCAGCAAACCCTAAAATCAGTAGGCAAACTGATTAGGTCTCCACTGCCTCATTTTAAAAAAATACTGCATATATTATGCTATGTGTTCACCTAGATATCCTGCTATAGGACTTTTAAGTGTTTGAAAATTGTTGCTTGAGACGTGCAATTGCATGCTTATTTGTGGAGGTAATTGTGAGCCTTTAATTGTTCCTTTATCTGAAAGCCCTATTTGTTTTGTTTGTCTCTTAGATTTTCTCCCTTTTAAGCACCTTAGGAGAGTCTAGATCCACCTTAACTAGAAGTCCTAAACACATCCACGAACGTAGGTATGGGACGGGTAATGCACGCATAGAGTACGTTTAATTATAATCGCTTATATAACCATTGGGGGGGGGGGGGTAATTGGGTAGTAAAGGATATGATGACATGTACGTGTGCTAATTCCACGCGTAACACCTCTAATTGAGGAAAGCTTGCCGGATATTGCACATAAGTGATCCTATAGGCTAATAAACCTAGGACCCCTTTATGCCAGTTTTTTTAATCCTTATTTTCTTACATCGCTTTATTTCCTTAATGACTAATTCACAAAATGAGTTTGGCCGGGACCCACCTGTGTGGATCTCAAGGGGTGCCTAACACCTTCCCCTCAAGGTAATTACGAGCCCTTACCCAATTCTCTGGTAATGTAAACCAGTTTCATGAGTTATTTGCATTAGGTGCCCTAACACACCTTAAATCCGTTAGGTGGCGACTCTTCAATTTCCATATCTCTTTGCCAAAAGTAAATGAGTTTTCCCAAGAATTTTGAAACCCGTACTCCGCGAAAGAAAAAAGGGGGCGCGATAGCATGGCGACTCTTCTCGGGATTTTAGGCTTTTACCATAACAAATTTGTTTTCTGAATTAGTCTAAGCATGCTTTACTCTGTTGATACACGTGCACCCTTTCCCTTTCTCTTTATATGAACTTAACTATTTGTTTTAAAGTATTTATTTCCTTACTATGAAACTGACTTGTCTCTTTGTTTTCCTTCTTAACGTCTTTCAATTATAAATACTGTATTTATTGCTTTTCTAGCGTGCAAATACGTGATAACTTGCTATTTACTGCTGCATAAATCATGCTCAACATCATATTTCACTCGTGCGTAATCAATCCTATAGTAAAGCTTGATGAGTGGTTGCACTTTTCCTATACATCACCCTTTAAATTCAGAAAGGCTTATTTGCGGTAAAATTAGTCGATCAGCGGTATAATCGACGATTTTGTGCCTTTCCCCCTCAAATAGTCCGTTTGAGGGTACCAGTCTAGACCTCTATAGCAACCTTTACTCTGATTGTAATTGTGCATGCATCATGGTCAAGTCTAGCCGGGTTAATATGTTGTCCACATAATAACCCTTTAAGACAAGCGTTATCCAAAAGTCCACCGGGGTTTCCATAATCCCAACGGATGCAACCACGTTTTGTGCATTAATTTTGGAGAACTAAATACCAATATGCTAATCATGGATGTATAAATAGTCGAATCAGTAGGGGGGAAAATGGCCTAACCTTTTTGTTTTGCAGAAAATGAGGCACGAGGTCCCCATATTCGGCATGGTCAGCAACATACCACCACTACTACTAGATTGGCGGGAAGATCTTTCCTTGAGTGATAAGAAACGTGTGAAAAAAGTCCTAGGAAACTTGCCATCCCTGGTAGATATTCAACCGAATAACATAATGATTGAAACTGCAACCTTATTCTGGGATAGTGAAAGGGTAGTGTTTCGCTTTGGGGACATAGGAATGACCCCGCTCCTAGAAGAAATCGGGGGATTTGCTGGGTTACCTTTGGACAACCCTGGGCTATTAGTACCAGAAAATCGCACTGGTAAGGGTTTTCTAAAGACGATGGGTCTGAAGAAGAACGCTGATCTGGAGTGCTTGAAGAAGTCTTATATACCTTTTGACTATTCAGACGTCATAGTAAATCCTACTGTATGTTCCATGATGAGTTTTCCATCACCTCTTTAGGTCACATTAACCTCAGAGTTTTCGTGTTCATTATTTGCTTCTTGGGTATGATAGTGTTCCCAATGAAAGGGGAAAGAATTCACACTAGACTGGCTATGGTCACCAAGACTCTAATGGAAGGAATCGAGGGACAAATATACACCATGTACCTATGATTATAGATGACATCTACCGGGCTTTGGACCGCTACCAGAAAGGGTTCAAACATTTCGATGGTTGCAATCTGTTGCTGCAACTTTGGTTATTTGAGCATCTCCAAAAGGGTCAATATCGCCAGGAGTTTCCACGAAGGGCGTGAAATGATCATATTGCCTTCCATCACCCTAAACAGATGACTTATATTCCGGGCAGGTTTGCTTAACTGGAGAGTGCCAAGGAATGGGTATAGTTCTTCGATAATTTCACTGAAGAGTAAGTACAATGGATGGTTGAATGGTTTCCTACTAACGAGTCTAGGGACGCTCCTCACTTAGTGTTGATTGGGTTAAGGGGGATATACCCCTATGTTCCCATCAGGGTTATGAGAAAAGCATGCAGGAAGCAGGACGTACCACGAGTTGCAAGGATGAGTCTTTTCGAGCAGATTTTCAGGATGACGACATCCCTTACAGGTGCCAAGCTCAGCACATGCGGCATTTCAAGATTATTGTGGAGAAGAACACCAGTGAGCCAGACAAGTATCATGCGGGGTATGCCCCTTTTTACACGGCATGGTTGGAGGATAGCCTATATGGGATAGTGAAGCCAGGAACCGGTTGGAGAAAGAGGGTCATAGATGAAGATGTTGAGACCCAAGTAAAATACAAAAAATTGCGCAATAGGATTCATGCCTCCGAGGCAGAACATCAGGAGATACACGAGACAAACATGAAACTGATCAATGAATGGAAGGAGATGCTATCACATCCAATAGAAGGTTAGAATATCTGGAGCAGGATTTGATGAAGCTGGAGGGAAAGATAATAAAGAGGATCGACGACTGCCAGAATGCTGAAGGAAGCGAGGGAGGAAATCTAGCAAGAGCCTACCTATTGCTGGGCCTGCGCGAACTGGGAAACCTGAGCAATGGAGCTAGGAGGACCAAGTCTGGGGAAGGACCTTATGGGACCAAGTAGATTAGATTTATTTGCTTTTCTAAATGTAATAAGGCCAAGTGTCAATAGTGAATTTATTATCTTAGTGTCATTTTGGGATGTGTCTATTTTTATGTTAATGAAATGAGGCATTATTGGCATCTGAGTTCTCCAAATCAATTTGTCGCTAGCCCTACCTCAGGTACAACGAGGCTCCCAATTAGGATGCAAATTCACATTTCCGCATTATGTGTTTAAATACCGCAGATACTCTTTTCATAACATTTACTGACTTGGCTACCTTTTGTTTTCTTTATTTCTTTTTGATTATTCCCACTCCCCAAAGGTTGGTTCCTGCATACTAGCATCATCAGCTTATCACACAAGATCCAGGGGTCCTCCACCTTCTCCTCCTCCTAGTCCACCAAAAGGCAACGGAAAAGCAAAGATGGATGATTTGAACGGCAACAGAAAAGAAAACAATACACATGTTGAACATGCAGAAGCTTCTGATGTTCGGGGTACTCAGGCCCCAAATGATGCGGTTTCACGGCTTGAACAAAGAATACTGGAACTCCAGGCTGAGCTTGAGCATGTTCGGAATTTAGCAAACCTATCCTTCAAACTCAGTGTCCCAGACATCAACCATGCAAACACCCAGAATCCCGCAGCACCTCAAAACACACCCAACAAGTGCCCACAGAATCCTCCTGCACCTCACCATTATACGACCCCACCACCAAACCAAACTATCACTCCACAATATTAGCAAAACACCTACCATACTCCACAAAATACTCCACCAATCATTCCTGAACCCCAAAACTCCACCAATGATCACCATTATACCCAAACTCCCAGTCACCAAAACAATCCTATATGCGTGGAGACACTACCTCACTCCACTCACTATTCTATGCACTATAATCAGCTAAGAATGACCTGCTCATTAGGAACCTAGCCAAGGAGCTCAAGAAGTTGACAAGTCGGGTTCAAGACGTCGAAGGAGGCAAAGGGATAAAAGGTCTGAACTATAAAGACCTATGCAGCCATATGTAGAATTTTCGGAGGGTTACAAACCTCCCAAGTTCGAAATGTTTGATGGAACAGGTGATCCCAGGGTTCATCTAAGGACTTATTGTGACAAGCTTATAGGGGTCGGAAAGGATGAAAGGATCCGAATGAATCTTTTCATGAGGAGTCTTACAAGAGACGCTTTGTCCTGGTACATAAGTCAGGATCCTAAGAAATAGGCCAACTTGGTGAGTATGACGTCTGACTTCATGGACAGATTCAGGTTTGACACAGAGAATGCACCGGATGTCTTCTACATCCAGAACTTAAATAATAAGCCTAATGAGACCTTCCGCGAGTATGATACTCGTTGGAGGTCAAAAGAAGCCAAAGTCAGGCCGACATTGGACGAGGAACAAATGAACAAGTTCTTCATCATATCACAGGATACGCAGTACTATAAAGGTTGATGCTTATTGAAAACCATAAGTTCACCAATATCATAAAACTCGGAGAAAGGATTGAAGAGGGCATTAAAAGCGGTATGGTGACAAACTTTGAAGCACTACATGCCACGAATAAAGCATTGCAGTCAAGGGGTATATCGAAGAAAAAGGATGCGGGAATAGTCATGGTCGCTTAAGGACCTAAAACTGCACTAGTATATCAGACCTCCCCATTTACATACCAAGCACCTCCACCTAAATATCAACCATCACCTACCAGATATTCCCAACCAGCCGCTGCTTATCACACATATAATTCCCAACCATCTCACTTCCAGTCACCTCCAACTCGTCCAAAATACCCAAGACCCCGACCTAACTTTGACCGCAGACCACCCAAATAATACACTGCCATTGTTGAACCCATTGACCAGCTGTATGAAAGGTTGAAGGCTGCTGGTTACGTCACTCTCATCCCTGCTGTGGCCATGGAGAACTCATCCCAATGGGTCAACCCTAATAAGACCTATGCATATCATTCTAGCATAAAAGGGCACACCATTGACGAGTGCCGAACATTGAAGGATAAGATCCAGACCTTGGTTGATAATAAGGTCATCCAAGCAAAGGAAGCTACACCCAACGTCCGCAACAACCCTTCCTAGATCATAGGAGTGAAGGTATCAATATGATAGAGACCGATGAGGAATGGGATCCCGAGGGATCAATTGGACTTATGAAAGAGGGTGATGATCCTAGAAACCTACAGTCACACTAAATCCCGTTATAGTTCAGATACAGCCGCTAGTGGAGGTTGAGGTAACTACATCAGTTCCATTTGAAGTTGAAGTAGAACCGCCCGCAACTGCACCTGTTCCATTCGAGGTGGAAGTAGCCACACCATTTACAATGACGGTATCAACTACACCGCCTTTCAGTACCAACGTTGTACCTTGGGATTATGTGGCCGATTTTAGAAGAAAAGGAAAGACCAAAATAGAAGATTCTGGCATTGCGCAAGGAATGAACAGAACATGAAGAGTCTATACACCGGAGCATTTGGGAGAATCCAGTAAGCAGGCCTCCAACAAACTATCTATTATTTAAACAGGCCTGGATGAACTTTAGAGCAAAGTACAAGCGAGTGAGTATTCAGTTATCGATCATTTGGAAAAGACTCCTGATCAGATATTTATCATGTCGCTGCTATAGAATTCAGAAGCACACAGGAATGCTCTCTTAAAAGTGTAGAGTGAAGCATATATACCTAACAACATCACTCGTGGAGAAATGGCCAATATGGTGCGACAGGTGCTGGAAAGTCACAAAATCACCTTCCATGAGGACGAGCTGACGCCAGAGGGTTTGAATCATAATAGGGCACTGCACATTACAGTGCAATGCGAAGACAATTTCATTGCCACAGTTCTGATCGATGGGGCATCCAGTCTCAATGTTTTCCCATTGACAACACTGAAGAGGTTGGGCAAAGGCCTGTATGAAATACGAGAAGGGACTATGAATATGAAGGCATTTGACGGGTCTCAGAGAGCTACCATTGGAGAGATTAATCTCTATTTGCAGATGCGGCCCACATGGTTTGACATCGAGTTCCATGTGCTGGATATATCTGCATCATACAATCTGTTATTGGGACGATCATGGATACATGCCGCTGGCGATGTAGCGTAAACCTTGCATCAGGCAGTAAAGTTCGAGTGGAACCACCAAGAAGTAATTATCCATGGAGATGGGAGCAACCCCATTTACACCCATCAGACCATCTCGGTGGTAAATAACAGAAGAAGACTAGGTGGAGAGACTTACCATCATATCGAGCGGGTCAACGCGATCGACAAAGATAAGTGGTGGGATAGAAAGATAGTAAGCATGATGAACGGGAGAGCGTATGATCCTGGCAAGGGTCTTGGTAAAAATCTTTAGGGCATCTCCAAGCCAATACAACCAAAGCGCCATGGTACCACTTTTGGACTGGGATATCAATACACCTGGCAAGAGTATCAAGATTTGTCACTACCATGGCGTGGTAAGTACTATCCACTTTAGCAGCCTATACCACACTTGAGTCAGACTTTCCAGCAGACCGACATCATATGGGGATTAGAGGAGGAAGAAGCATTGGCCGCCTTGAGGAACCTGTTCCTGGAAGATGATGTCATGTATTGCTGTGTAATTTTTGAGGAGGAGGATGAGGAGGAAGGACCTACCATCCGAGCTGTGGAGAGAGCATCATTCCTCAAAAATTGGACTGTCCGACCATCCAGGGCCCGATGAGTCCCGGGCATTACTATTCCCTATCTCGATGAACCGGCAACTTTGACATGTAATGAGGCAACACAACAAAGGGATAGTGATTCGGAAGAAGAGGATGCCATACCCGAGGAAATTTTCAGAGAAGTAGAGGACTTTGAGAACAAGCCTAAGTCCAACCTGGACGAAACTGAAATAGTCAACTTGGGGGATTCCGAAATTGTCAAGGAGACCTGCATCAGCATTCACTTGTTGCTGTCAGAAAAAGAAGAGTACACACAGTTCTTGAAGGAGTATGAGGACGTCTTTGCATGGTCATACAATGATATGACCGGGTTAAGTACATCTATTATGGCTCTTAAGTTACCCACAAACCCAATGTGTCCGCCAGTAAAGTAGAAACTCAAGAAATTCAAGCCTGATATGAGTCTGAAAATCAAAGAGGAGGTTACCAAGCAAATCAAGGCCAAGGTCCTCAGGGTGGTTGAATACCAAACTTGGCTAGCCAACATTGTGCCAATTCCGAAGAAGTATGGGAAGGTCAGAGTATGTGTCGATTATCAGGATCTCAACAGAGCCAACCCAGAGGATGATTTCCCACTTCCAAACATACACATCTTAATCGACAATTGTGCGAAACATGAACTCCAGTCCTTTGTAGATTGTTTCACCGATTACCATCAAATTTGGATGGATGAAGAGGACTCTGAGAAAACAGCTTTCATTACACCATGGGGGTATACTATTACAAGATGATGTCATTCGGCCTAAAGAATATTAGGGCCACCTACATGAGGGCCATGACTACCATCTTTCATGACATGATACATACGGAGATAGAGGTGTATGTGGACGATTTCATCATTAAATCCAAGAAGGCCACAGATCATATAGCAGACTTGAGGAAATTATTCGACAGATTGCGGTAGTACAACCTGAAATTAAATCCCGCAAAATGTGCATTCAGAGTTCCTGCCAAATAACTATTGGGATTCATCGTCAGCCACCGAGCGATAGAATTGGATCCGTCAAAAGTCAAAGCCATACAAGAGATACCACCGCCAAAGAGTAAGAAGGATGTAATGCGTTTTCTAGGACGGCTAAACTACAATAGTCATTTCATAGCCCAGTCCACAGCTATATGTGAGCCAATTTTCAAGATGTCGAAGAAGGACGCTGTGACTAGTTGGACCGAGGATTGTCAAAGAGCTTTCGACAAGATCAAGAGTAACTATCAACACCACAAGTCTTGGTCTCTCCATAGCCAAGTAGACCATTGCTACTCTACCTTGCACTACTTGATGGAGCTTTCGGCTGCGTTCTAGGGCAACATGACGAAATAGGGAGAAAAGAACAAGCTATCTATTACCTAAGTAAGAATTTCACTCCGTATGAAGCACAATACTCTATAGTGGAACGTACCCATTGCGCTCTGACCTGGATAACTCAGAAGATGAGGCATTACTTATGTGCCTACACAACATACCTCATATCGAGAATGGATCCTTTGAAGTATATCTTTCATAAACCTATGCCCACTGGCAAGCTGGCTAAGTGGAAAATATTGTTGATGGAGTTTGACATTGTTTATGTAACTCAGAAAGTAGTCAAGGGACAGGAACTGGCAGATCATCTTGCTGAAAACCCTATGGGAGGAGAATACGAACCCCTAAAAACATATTTCCCCGATGAAGAGGTACTATTCGTAGGAGAAGACATTGCTGAGCCCTACGAAGGTTGGAGAATGTTCTTTGACAGAGCGACAAACTTCAAAGGAGTCAGCATTGGAGCTGTTTTGGTATCGAAATTTGGCCAATATTATCCGGTATCTGCAAAACTCAGATTTCCCTACACCAACAACATGGCAGAGTATGAAGCTTGCATACTAGGACTCAACACGACTATTGACATAAATATTCAAGGGCTGCTGGTAATCGGTGATTCAGATTTGCTTGTGCACCAAGTACAAGGAGAATGGGACACTAAAAACTCCAATATATTGCCATATCTGCACCATGTGCTGGAGCTGAAGAAAAGGTTCACGAAGATAGAGTTTCGGCATGTACCCAGGATTCAGAATGAGTTTGCCGATGCATTGGCCACTTTGTCATCAATGATACAACGTCCAGAAAAGAACTTCATTGATCATATCCCAGTAAGAATCCATAGTCAGCCGACATGTTGTGATCATGTTGAAGAAGAAACAGATGGGAAACCTTGGTTCCACGACATCAAAGAATATTTGGTAAAAGGAGAACACCCGGAGCCTGCAAACCATACTCAGAAACACACGCTTCGGAGGTCGTCCAACAATTTCTTCCACAGTGGAGGAATCCTATATAGATGAACTCCTGATTTGGGACTATTGAGGTGTGTCGACGCAAAGGAAGCTTCTAAGCTGCTTGAGGAGATACATGACGGGACATGCGGGCCCCATATGAACGGCTTTGTCTTAGCCAAGAAGATACTTAGGGCCGGCTATTTCTGGATGACCATGGAGACACATTGCATCCAGTATGTTCGAAAGTGCTACCAATGTCAAGTACATGCAGATATGATAAAAGTGTCGCCAAATGAGCTCAATGCAACAATCCCACCTTGGCCATTCGCCGCCTTGGGAATGGACGTTATTGGTTCAATAGAGGCCACCGCCTCAAATGGACATTAATTTATTTTGGTATCCATCGATTACTTCACCAAATGGGTCGAAGCAGCATCTTACAAAGCAATGAGAAAGAAAGTCATTGCGGATTTTGTCCGCGACCGGATTGTTTATCGGTTTGGAGTTACAGAGTCCATCATCACTGACAACGCCGCCAATATGAATTGTGATCTAATGAAAACCATGTGCGAGACTTTAAAAATCAAGCACAAGAATTCCACAGCATACAGACCTCAAATGAATGGAGCTGTAGAAGCCGCCAACAAGAACATCAAGAAGATACTGAGGAAAATGGTAGAAAATCACAAATAGTGGAACCAGAAAATACCGTTCTCCCTACCGGGATACCGTACCACAGTACGCACATCAACTAGGGCATCTCCCTACTTGCTGGTTTATGGTACTGAAGTTGTTATTCCAGCCGAAGTGGAGATTCCTTCTTTGAGAATCACACAAGAAGCCGAGCTCAGCGATGCATAATGGATAAGGAATCGTTATATGCATCTAGCCCTCATAGATGGAAAGAGGATGAATGCAACATGTCACGGACAACTTTATCATAACAGAATGTCCAGAGCCTTCAACAAAAGAGTCAAGCCGAGACAGTTCACATCGGGGCAGCTGGTGTTGAAGAAAACCTTTCCGCATCAAGATGAAGCCAAAGGGAAATTCTCTCCCAATTGGAAAGGTCCTTACATGGTTCATAGAGTATTGACAGGAGGATCCCTCATACTAGCAGAAATGGACAGAGAAATCTGGCCAAAACCAATCAATTCAGATGCAGTCAAGCGATATTATGTGTAACTGTTTATGTTTTCCGCATATGATGTAAATTGAACGACGCTAGACCTGATTCTCGTTTAAGAGGGGATACGTAGGCAGCCCTGTGGGTTCGGTCATAATTCAATAAAATTTCTATTGTCCCCACAATCAGAAACTGGGGCAGAATTTTGAGGAGGACCCTCAAAATTCCAAAGCAAGTTTAGTCGACCGCAACATATACAACAGTCAGGAATGTTTGACCATTTAACTGGGGAAAATTTTTCAGGAGGACCCTCAAAATTCTACAGCAAGAGAATTCGCAATGTCCCGGATCATGTCATAGTCACTGGTTCATCTAACCAATTTCTAAAAAAATCTATTTTACTATGTCTTTGAAAACTATGCATGCTTTCTTTTGAAATAAACTCTGTTTAGCAAATACTACCCTAATGATTTGAACAGGATCTTCAGACCGAGCGAAGCAAGTCAAGCAAGACGACGGAGGCACGAACCGACCTCCCCCCTCTACGGAACTCACGATTTTTCTTTGAATGCAGGAACAAGGAATATGCATGCCTCAAAATCACAACCTGCATAACATCAACGATATTGAATCCACTTCTAACTAAGAAATACTTTGCTATCATCTTCTATTTATTCTACTTTCATGGGACGAAGCCATATCCCAAACCTTGCATGGGATTAAACCCTGTCCCAAATATCGCATGAGGCTAAGCCCTGCCTTCATATTTGCATAAGGCTAAGCACTGCCTTCAATTTGCATAAGACTAAGACTTGTCCCAAACCTTGCATGGGACTAATCCTTGTCCCAAATCCTGCATGAGGCTAAGCCCTGCCTCCATATTTGCATAAGGCTAAGCTCTACCTTCAATTTGCATGGGACTAAGCCCTGTCCCGAATTTTTGCATGAGACTAAGCTTTGTCTCAATCTTGCATGAGGCTAAGCCCTACCTCTCTATATGTATAAGGCTAAGCTCTGCCTTCAACTTGCATGGGACTAAGCCCTGTCCCAAACCTTGCATGGGACTAATCCATGTCCCAAATCCTGCATGAGGCTAAGCCCTGCCTCCTGTCGCGCCCCCTTTTTCCCCAGGCACTCCTTTCGAGGGCCCGGTTTGAAAACGTTTATGACATTGGTTGAGACAAATCGTTCTTTTTGGGAAAGGGGTTTGCATCTTTTTGAAGAGTCGTCACCTAACGATTTTGAGGTGCGTTAAGGCACCTAGGGGGTTTATTTATAACTACGTTTGATAACCAGAAACAAGGTAAGGGCTTGAAATTATCCTAAGGAGAAGGTGTTAGGCACCCCTCAGGATCCAAAAGTGTGGTTCCCGGCCAAATACCTTTTTTGAACTTTTTACAATTTGCAAATAAACAAATATGGTTCAAATAATAGGTGATTTAAGTCTAAGTACACATAGGTTTAGAAAGAGTTAAATGAAAGGCTAGATTTTGAATTATGGTCTAAGCATGTATGTCAAGTAAAGACATCCTAGGTTTATTTGTAATATGGATCACATCAATGCAATAACCGGTATGACACTCCTCAAAGAGGGGCTACACGTGGTATTAGTGCGCCGGTCATCATATCCATATCTATCATTTCCCACCCCGTGAAGGTAATTAAACGAGTGTTGGTCACGACCTCTATTGCATGCTGTTACCCGTCCCTTCCTATCAGTCCCGGAGGAATTTAGGATTTCTATCCTACAAGGGAGGTTCTAGGCAGACCCTCAGGTTTTAAAGGTAAAAATACTAAGGTGACATATAATAAAACAGATAGGACTTCAATTAAAAGGGAGCATGGAAAACACATAGAAGGCTCATGTACAACTCCACAAATAGTACACATAAACAACATGACTCATACACAATTAAGGTCCAAATTCGGATCCTAGGCATAGTATCTAAGTGATAACAACATAGTCAGATTGATAACTCAGAGAGGAAGTCCTAATAAGTTTTGCCTACTGGTTTAAACATGCTGACAGTTAAACATCAGTCATAAGAGACAGTTCCAGTTTTTTATTATTCAAGTTGATTACCTAAGGCTTGCCTAGGCATGGGTTAATATACCACAGTTGTTCAGAATTATTAACAGTTTTAGATTGTTATACCTAAGAGCATGTGATTCTAAGTGTCACAGAACATACAGGAATTTATTACCAGTTGTTAGAACAGGGTGACTGTTTTATGTATCCGTAGTTAGACTAAGTGTAATTAAGTGAGTGCGATCCTAGAATATGATATCTAATGCAGAATGATGCATATGCAATTGCTAAAACAGGATTTCTAAACGCACACAAAATCACATCCTTATGCATAGTTTCAGAACAAACATAGGCGGCCGTTTTTAATGTTGTTTACCTTAGAACAGGTTTTCTAAGTGTGGAACATGGTGGCAGCATGAATAAAACCGACGTTAACACATTTTTAGAGCAAGATTTATGAATGTTTTCAGATCGTGTAAGATGCATATAGGACTGAAGCATATTATTTTGTTTCGTGTCATTATATACCTTAGAGGCAGGATTTCTTAATGATGATGAGATGTTGAAAACAGTATATATGGATCCTATGTAGCATGATATCTAATGCATGGCATGTTTGGCATATGTTGTACCTAAACATGGCTGCTATTGCGCATAGAGAAAGTAAACCTAGAAAATATGGTTTCTACCCTTGATTACACTACAACATGCATATCACCCTACAATTTCACTATCCATCCCCAGAGTTTTATAAATAATTATTACAGACCATTAGATATGAATTACATAACTGAAATAGAAGAAAATATGAAGTTAACTATAGGGGGCCTACAGTATAGGACAAATAGAGTACAACTTAACATGTGAATGGATTTCAGGATTCTAGTTACATGTTGAACAACAAAATAGTAAGTAAAAGCCTATCAGAAACACAATGAATTGCAACAGTGATAGAAACATGTTGGTTTGAGAACCGAAATTTGAATTAAGACATACCAGTGAAATGAAGAAAGCAGTAACACAAAGCAGGAAATAGGAGATGCACAGTAGTTAGCCTTGGCTTGCAACCGGCCAACTTAGAGTAATAGCAAGTGGCACAGAAGAGAGAATAAAGAGTTTTTAGTTGTGAGAGAGAGCCATTGAACCAGAATAGTTCCTGTTTCTTTGTTAAATGAGGAGTAATGTATATATATATATATATATATATATATATAGTTTTCAAAACAAGTAGCAAATAAGGTAGTAATCAAAGTTAACCCTTAATTAAGGCACTGAGTATCAATCAGTATAAAATCAACATAGGTATCACTTAATTGAAGGAATCAAGTTCAAACGGTATGATGTAGACAACAAATAAGGAAAGGTACCATATGTGACTGCATATGGCATATAACGAAATAACTTAGCATAGTACAAGTATGAGATACGCAATTGAGACTAGGTTCATAATATTTCAATTAAGGAAATAATGTGTGACAGCATAGTTGACCAAAATAAGGCAAGGAAATAATTTAAAAGATATAAATCAGTAAGGAAATCATTATAAAAGATCAATGAGAGGTATCAATTACAGGAAATTACGGGTTTAAACATGAGTAATAATGATTCATGTGAGTACACGAAGTAAACACACAATAGGAAAGGAAAATCAGAGATTCAAGTAAAATCACATAGAATCAGGGATTCAACACTAGCACACAATAAATGATTAAAGTAATTAACAAACGAACATGATATAACATGGAGAATCAAAGAGTCAGAAACCCTAATGACTATAGTAGCAAGAAGTCACATAGGATTAGAGATTCATCTAAACAAAACAGTAACAACTAGAGGGATTAAACAGAGCAACTACAACATAAGAAGAAGAAGCCAAAATCAAGAACCCTAATGAGCAAAAATAGGATAAAAAATCATAGAAAACTCAGGACGTATTCATAAGAGACAAACACATATACGAATTAAAAGAGTAAATCAATAAAGGGAAGCCTAAGATTATAATACAGTGTTAAAACGAAAGTATTAACATAATAAACTATGAAAAAAGAGATTTTAACAGAAAACTTTTGAAAATACAAGAAGAATCTCAGAAGAACCCTTAAACTTGAAGAAATCGTTTTTGCAGAAAGGTTTTTTTAGAAACCCTAGTTGGAAAATAGAAATCATTTTAGGGAAGATGGAAAACCCTTAAAGAAAACATCAAAAAAACTTGAAATATGTATAGATATGTTACAGATCTAGAAAGGTCGGAGGTTTTAGAAGTTAGGGTTTCGAAGAGAGAACCCAGAGAGGAGAGAAAAACTCAAGGTTTTATCGGTTTCCACCTGAACATGTAAAAACCTTACTCAGACGACCATGGGTGGCCAGAAAATGGCATGAAGGACCATAGGTAGGAGTTGAACCGCTCCAGGTTCACCTGAGGACCACAGGACAGTGTAAAAGTCGGCACGGGGTGAGACATAGGCTAGGAGAGGTGAGGGGTCATGTCTCCGGCGAGAGAGGTGGCCGAATAAGATGAGCAGAGCTCATCGGAGAGGGGGAAAGGTGGAAGGTTCTAGAGAGAACCAGAGATAGGGAGATCGGTTGAGAGAGAATAAGAACGGGGGAAATGAGATTGGGGGGGGGGGGGGGGGGGGGGTATTCATTAAGGGGTTAAATTAGGGAGCTGATTTGGGCCGTTGATTTGAAATAATCAACGGCTCAGAATGAATAGGGTAATTGGTTCGGGTGTCTTTTAGAGATTGGGCTTGGGTATTGGGCTAAATTAATTGGGTTGGAGTCTGATTTGATTTCGGCTAGTATTTAAATAAAGATGGCCATTTGTTAAATACCCACTTAAATTCAGATAAATAATTAATAAAAATAGCTAGTAATTATATAACATGAAATTAAGGCTAAATAGGTAAAATTAAGGTAATTAATTAGTATTTAAAATATAAAATGACTGATCATTGAATTAAAATAGCATAAAATGTATAATTAGGCTATAATTGCAAAGTTGTTGTAATTATAGCCAAATAATGCCAAATTGGCTAATTTGTGAAATAATTAAATTCTAATAGGATTAAAATTGATATATTGAGCTAAGAAATTTTTTGAAATTATTTGTAATGCAATTTATGAGTAATTATTGGATATAAAAATACTGAATAGACTAGAAAATAAATTGATAAAAATATGGAAAAATACCCATTATTATAAAACTGATTTTGAAGGTATATATGCAAATTTGAAACAGTTACCCCTCTTTCCCGGGGAAGGATGAAAGAGTTGTCGGGTAAAGATATGATGGCCAATTTGATCGAGCAAAATAGTTTGAAGAGATTTAGGCCGCACCCTAGTTTCTGAGTTGCCTACATATCCTTGGTTTTATAGGAATCAGGTCGTATGTAGTTTAGGAGGCGTCGGTGAGATATACCGATGCAGTTTTACAAGAAAAGACGCAACATATAGGGTTGGGCGAATAAACAGTTTACGGGAATGGTTGGGAAAACTAGAGCGGGACCGCTCCTGCCAGAACGGTTATTGCTTGTCGGATTACCTGCAAATAGATAGTACAAGAATATATTGTGCGTAATTTAAACATGATGCAAATTCTCTTCGGACTATGAATGATGTCTTCGGACGGTTAAGGAATGACGTCCTCAGAACATGATGTCCTGGGCTATGGATTTCTTGATGCAGGATTCTCAGGCCATGAAATGATGTTCTCGGTCCATGAGGATGGTGACTCCGAACCATGATGCCTTTGAATACTGATATGCAAAAATAAAAGATATCCTCATGCCATGACATGATGTTCTCGGGCTATGAAGATGGTGCCTATGAACGATGATGCCTTTGGACAAGTTGGCGATATTTCAACCCCTAGAAATGCAATAGTATGATGCTAACAAGACAGAGCTTAGTCTTGCATATTGAAGGGAAAAGCTTAGCCCGTAGAAAAAGAGAAGTAAATAGTGCTTGAGATAGCGTTTTAGTTTCGAAGAAAAAGTAAATTGGAGGCAGAGCTTAGCCTCGAAAGACAGAAAAGTATCCTTATGCAAGCGGAAGGCAGAATGGTAGCCTTATGCAAAGATGCAGATGGAGGTAGAGCTTAACCTCGGAAGGCATAATGGTAGCCTTATGCAAAGATGCAGATGAAGGTAGAGCTTAACCTCGGAAGGCAGAATGGTAGCCTTATGCAAAGATGCAGATGGAGGTAGAGCTTAACCTCGGAAGGCAGAATGGTAGCCTTATGCAAAGATGCAGATGGAGGTAGAGCTTAACCTCGGAAGGAAGAATGGTAGCCTTATGCAAAGATGCAGATGGAGGTAGAGCTTAACCTCTAAAGGAAGAATAATAGCCTTATGCAGGTTCAAGGCAGAATAGCAGCATAATGCAGATGGAAGGCAGAATGGTAGCCTTATGCAAAAATGCAAATGGAGGTAGAGCTTAACCTCGGAAGGTAGAATGGTAGCCTTATGCAGGTGGAAGGCAGAATAGTAGCCTTATGCAGATGGAAGGCAGAATGGTAGCCTTATGCAAAAATGCAGATGGAGGTAGAGCTTAACCTCGGAAGGCAGAATGGTAGCCTTATGCAAAAATGCAGATGGAGGTAGAGCTTAACCTCGGAAGGCAGAATGGTAGCCTTATGCAAAGGGAAGGCAGAATAGTAGCCTTATGCAGATGGAAAGAAGAATGGTAGCCTTATGCAAGTGGAACGCAAAATGGTAGCTTTATGCAAGAAATAAAATAGCAAATGACAGTACATTTTCTTAGCTGATAGCAGATTTCGGCATTGTGATTATTGGGAGCATTGTGACTACGGAGCATTACTCGTGTGTGCTGATAGAAAATGTCGGCAAGTGCAACAGTTTTGAGAATCGTATTTTGAACAATGTTTGTCCCATGGGCGGACAGTGTGTTTTGGGCTTTTACAACCTACGTGCCTGCATCCAAAGAAAAGTCGTGAGTTATGTAAGGGGAAAGGTTAGTTTGTATCCCCGCTGGCTTTGCTTGACTCGTTCGGCTTGATCTAATGATACTGTTTGTATCATTGGGGTAGCGTTTGCTAAACAAAGTTGTTTCAAGAACGAACATGCATGATTTTGTAAAATGTAGTATAAATATAATTTAAAATATCTTTTAGATGAACCAACGACCGTGACGTGGTTCAAGACATTGCAACCTCTCCTGCTACAGAAATTTGAGGGTCCTCTTCAAATTTCTTCCCCAGTTTGATGGGTTGATGTTTCTGACTGTAGCTAGTGCGGCAATCGGCTGAAATTGCTTCGGAATTTTGAGGGTCCTCAAAATTCTTCCCCAGTTTCCAATTGCGGGAAAAAAAATGAAGTTTTTATTGAATTGTGACCGAACCCATAGGGCTACTTACGTATCCTCTCTTAAATGGGAATCAGGTCAGGCGTAGTTCAATTTACATCATTGATGAAAGCATAAAGATTACACATAGTATCGTTTGACTGCATCTTAATTGATTGGCTTTGGCCAAACTTCTCCGTCCATTTCGGAAAGTATAAGAGCTCCTCCTGTCAACACTCGGTGAACCATGTATGGGCCTCGCCATTTGGGAGAGAACTTCCCTTTGGCTTCATCTTGATGTGGAAAAATCTTCTTTAACACCAGCTGCCCTGGTGCGAACGATCTCGGCTTGATTCTTTTGTTGAAGGCTCTGGTCATTCTATTCTAGTAGAGCTGACCGTGACATACTTCATTCATCCTTTTTCCGTCTATGATGTCCAGTTGCTCATAACAGTTCCTTACCCACTCTGCATCGCTGAGCTCATCTTCTTGTATGATCCTTAGGGAAGGAGTTTCTACCTCGGTGGGAATAACAACTTTTGTACCATAAACCAGCATATAGGGAGTTTCCCCAGTTGATGTGCGTACTATGGTGCGATATCCCAATAGAGAAAATGATAACTTCTCATGCCACTGCTTATGCTTCTCTATCATTTTCCTCAATATCTTCTTGATGTTTTTGTTAGCGACCTCTACAACTTCATTCATCTAAGGTCTGTAAGCTGTGGAATTCTTGTGTTTGATTTTGAAGGTTTCGCACATATCCTTCATCAAGTCGCTGTTGAGATTGGAACCATTATCAGTAATGATTGATTCTGGAATTCCGAATTGGCAAACAACACGGTCACGGACAAAGTCGGCCACGAGTTTCTTAGTCACTGCTTTGTAGGATGCTTCTTCGACCAATTTTGTGAAATAGTCGATGGCTACTAGAATGAACTTGTGTCCACTGGAGGCGGCGAGCTCGATTGGTCCAATAACGTTCATGCCCCAGGCGGCGAACAACCATGGTGAGCTCGTCGCATTAAGCTCGCTTGGAGGTACCTTTATCATGTCTGCATGTATCTGATAGCGGTGGAATTTCTGGACTTACTGGATGCAGTCCGCTTCCATGGTCATCCAAAAGTAACCAGCCCGGAGTATCTTCTTTGCTAAAACAAAACCGTTCATATGTGGACCGTAAGTCCCCGCATGAATTTCCTCTAATATCTTGGATGCTTCCTTTGGGTTGACACATCTTAATAATCCCAAATCGGGAGTCCTCCTATACAGGATTCCTCCGATGTGAAAGAAGTTGTTGGACAATCTCCTGAGTGTGCATTTCTGAATATGATTTGTGAGTTCTGGGTACTCTCCTTTTGCCAAGTATTCCTTGATGTCATGAAACCAAGGCTTTCTATTTGCTTCTTCTTCAACATGGGCACAGTAAGCCGGTTGGTTATGGATCTTTACTATAATGGGATTAATGCAATTCTTGTCTGGATGTTGAATCATAGAGGACAAAGTAGCCAATGCATCGGCGAACTCATTTTGAATCCTGGGAACATGTTGGAATTCCGTCTTCGTGAACCTCTTTCTCAATTCCTGCACGTGGTGCAGATACGGTAGTATCTTGGAATTCTTGGTTGCCCATTCTCCTCGTACCTGATGTATAAGTAGTTCTGAGTCTCCAATCACTAGCACTTCTTGAACGTTCATGTCAATGGCCATTTTTAGCCCTAAGATGTAGGCTTCATATTCGGCCACGTTGTTGGTGCAGGGGAACCTGAGTTTGGCGGATACTGGATAATGTTGGCCAGTTTCTGATATCAGGACAGCTCCAATGCCAACTCCTTTAAAATTTGCCGCTCCATCGAAGAACATTCTCCAACCGTCATAGGATTCTGCAATGTCTTCTCCTATGAATGAGACCTCTTCATCGGGAAAATACGTTTTTAGGGGTTCGTATTCTCCGTCCACGGGGTTTTCAGCAAGGTGGTCTGCCAGTGTCTGTCCCTTGACTGCTCTCAGAGTTACATAAACAATGTCGAACTCACGCAGCAGGATTTGCCACTTGGCTACCTTGACAGTGGGCATGGGCTTCTGAAAGATGTACTTCAAGGGATCCATCCTCGATATGAGATATGTGGTGTAGGCACAAAATTAATGCCTCAGCTTCTGAGCCACCCACGTCAGAGCATAACATATGCGTTCCAATAGAGAATAACGGGCCTCGTATGGAGTGAACTTCTTGCTGAGATAATAAATAGCTTGCTCCTTCCTTCCTGTTTAATCGTGCTTTCCCAAAACACAGTTGAAAGCTCCATCTAACACCGCGAGGTAGAGTAGTAAAGGTCTACCTGGCTCAGGTGGTACCAGGACTGGCGGTCCCAAGAAGCTCATCACATCTTTCTTGTTCCTTGGCGGTGGTAATTCTTGAATGGATTTGACCTTTGATGGATCCAGTTCTATTCCTCTACGGCTGACAATAAACCCAAATAGTTTTCCAGCAGGCACCCCGAATGCACATTTCGCGGGGTTCAACTTCAGATTGTATTTTCGCAACCTATTGAAGAACTTTATCAAATCTTCTATGTGGTTAGTGGCTTTCTTGGACTTGATAATAACATCATCCACATATACCTCGATCTCCTTGTGTATCATATCGTGGAATATAGTGGTCATAGCCCTCATATAAGTGGCCCCAGCGTTCTTCAAGATGAATGGCATCATCTTGTAACAATATACTCCACACGGCATAAAGAAAGTCGTCTTCTCAGCGTCTTCCTCATCCATCCAGATATTATGGTAACCAGCGAAGCAATAAACGAATGATTGTAGCTCATGCTTGCACAATTGTCAATCAGGATGTGTATATTTGGCAAAGGGAAGTCGTCTTTCAGACTGGCCCGGTTGAGATCCCGGTAGTCGACACAGACTCTGGCCTTCCCATCTTTATTTGGTACTGGCACAATATTGGCTAACCATGTCGGGTATTCCACTACCTTGAGAACTTTAGCGTTGATTTGCTTGGTGACTTCTTCCTTGATTTTTAAGCTCATATCAGGTTTGAACTTTCTAAGATTTTGTTTTACCAGCGGACACATTGGATTGGTTGGCATTTTGTGAGCCACAATGGATTTACTCAGGCCAGTCATATCATCGTACGACCATGCGAATATGTCCTCATACTCTTTCAGAAACTCTGTGTATTCTTTCTTTTCTGATGGTGACAGGTGAATGTTGATTCGTGTTTCCTTGACATTTTCTAAATCTCCTAGGTTGACAACTTCGGCCTCGTCCAGGTTGGACTTGGGTCTATTCTCAAAATTCTCAACTTCTTTAACAATCTCGTCAGGTATGTCATCTTCCTCTGAATCAACGTCCGTTGGCTGCGTTGTCTCGTTGCATGTCACAATCATCGGTTTATCAAGACAAGTAATAGTAATGTTGTGTAGATAAAGTAAAGATAGAAAAATGATAGCAATAAATATTAATTCATAAAACTTAAACTTTAAAATTCTTTTGATAAATTGGATAAAGGTTTTGAACATTGAAGATCTTATTGCAGAAATTGAAAAATTGCGAAAGAAAAATCATTTAGTTAAGACAAATGAACAATGCTTGTTTTAGCCTTGCTACCCCGAGGCCCGTCGGGCTTTGGTTGTCCTGATGGTCCAATTCTTGAGATATGCCCCTCTGCTCACGACCTGAATGGAAGGGCTTTCCTCCCCTTCCTCCTCGAGAATAACACAACAGTCCATGTCATTATCCTCTAGGAATAAATTTCTCAATGCGGCAAGTTCTTCCTCTTCCTCGGTCCCATAAATAATGCCAGCCTGGTGAAAGGTCTGCTCCATGCGCGGTATTGGATGATCCAGTGAGTAATAAGGACCGCGCCATGGTGGCGACCAGCTATTGAATTCTTCCTAGGTGTACTCGTACCCCAGACCGAAAGTGGTGCCATATTTCTTGATCTTTATAGGTTTGGAGATTCCTTGGAGGTTCTTGTTGAGCCCTTTACCAGGATCGTACCCACTCCAGCTTAGTATACTCTCGATTTTGCTATCCCACCATTTTTCTTTATCAATGTCATTGACCCGTTCAATGTGGTGGTAATTTTCTCCACCTAGCTTCCTTCTCCCCTCGATTGCTGGAATAGTTTGATGACTGTAAATAGGGTTGCTACCGTCGCCGTGAATGATCACTTCCTGGTGATTCCATTTGAACTTCACTGCCTGATGCAGCATTGATGCTACAGCCCCAGCAACATGGATCCATGGTCGTCCCAATAGCAAGTTGTAGGACGCTAGTACATCTATTACTTGGAAGTCGACCTCGAACCAAGTTGGTACCATTTGCAGGCACAGACTGATCTCACCAATGGTGGACCTCTGAGAACCATCAAAAGCCTTTACATTGATTGCTCCATCCTTTATCCCATGCAGCCCTTTACCCAGTTTCTTAAGTGTTATCAGCGGACAAATGTTAAGACTGGATCCTTCATCGATCAGGATTCTGGTGATGGAATAATCTTTGCATTGCACGGTGATGTGCAGTTCTTTGTTGTGACCCAGCCGTTCAGGTGGCGGCTCGTCCTCATGAAAGGTGATCTTATGGCTTTCTAACACTTGGCCTACCATATTGTCCATTCCCCCGCTAGTGATATTATTCGGCATATATGCTTTGTCCAACACCTTCAACAAAGCACTCATGTGCCTCTTAGAATTCTGCAGCAAAGAGAGAATGGATATTTGTGTTGGCGTCTTGTTCAACTGGTCGATGACCGAATACTCCTTGGCTAGTACTTTCCTCCAAAGGCCGTCCGGACCTGTTTCAATAAGGGGTGGCCGATTGGAAGCCTTCTTTCTTGATTCGGCCAGATGTTCAGGTGTGTAGACTTTACCAGTTCTCTTCATACCCTATGCTACGACAACTTCTTCAGTCTTGACTTTGCCTTTCCTTCTCGCCTCGATTTTATAATCCCAGGGTATAGCATTTGTATAGAAGGGTGGCGTGGTTGACATCGCCACTGTGATCGGCGCGACTATCCTTACTTCGAATGGAACATGTGCCTTGGGTGGCAAGACTGCAACCTCAAATGGTGCGGGTGCATTTTTTGGAGACACGAATTCAACCTCAATTGGTGTCGGTGTCTTTGCGGGTGGCGCTTTTTCAAACTCAAGAGGTATAGACATATTTACCTTAGCATCCTTAGATGGTTGAATTTGGACTATGATTGGATTGAGAGTAATCGCCGATTTCTTTGGGTCATCGCCTTCTGCAATCAACCTGATCGATCCCCCGGGATCCCAGTCATCTTCTATTTCAATCATGTGGATACCTCCACCCTTATGGTCTTGAAGAGGATTGTTGCAGACGTTTGGAGCGGATTCTTTCACCACAATGATCTTGTTGTCAATCAAGGACTGTATCTTATCTTTCAAAGAACGAAACTCGTCGATGGTGTGTCCTTTCATGTCGGAGCGGTATGCACAAGACTCGTTTGGGTTAACCTACTGAGAAGGATTCTCGAGGGTTGCAGCAGGGATGGGTGTGACATAACTAGCAGCCTTTAGCTTCTCATATAGCTGGTCGATAGGTTCGGCGATGGCAGTATATTGTTTTGGAGGTCAACGATCAAAATTAGGTCGGGGTCTAGGGAAGTTTTGGCGTGCAGGAGGTGATTGATAATGGGATGGATGAGAGTTGTAGGTGTGGTAAACACGAGCGAGTTGGGAGTATCTGGGTGAAGCAGGTTGATATGTAGGTAGTGGAGGTGATTGATAAGTTGGTGGTGGGAGCTTGGTTTGAGGGTGAGG
Source organism: Nicotiana undulata (assembly GCA_005239495.1). Classification (NCBI taxonomy): domain Eukaryota; kingdom Viridiplantae; phylum Streptophyta; class Magnoliopsida; order Solanales; family Solanaceae; genus Nicotiana; species Nicotiana undulata. The sequence continues at coordinate 6,108 of ML274652.1, read as the reverse complement.
GTGCTTGGTAATTTGGGGTTGGTTGATATGTGAGTGGAGGTGTTGGGTAATTTTGGTATTTTAGGGGAGACTTGGTCCTCTGTGCAACCATCACGGCTCCCACGTCCCTTTTCTTGGACACACCACCGGGCTGTAAAGCCTTATTCGTAGCTTGTAAGGCTTCAAAATTTGTAACCGTACCATTTTTAATACCTTCTTCAATCCTTTCACCTAATTTGATAATGTCGGAGAACTTGTGGTTCTCAATCATCATCAATCATTCATAGTATTTCGGGTCCTGCGCTAAGACAAAGAACTTGTTCATTTGTTCCTCTTCTAAGGCAGGTCTGACCTTAGCAGCGTTGGACCTCCAATGAGTAGCATACTCACGAAATGTCTATGTGGGCTTCTTCTTCAAATTCTAGATGTAGAACATGTCTGGTGTGTTCTCTATATTAAATCTGAACTTGTCCATGAAGTTAGTGACCATGATGACCTAGTTTGACCACTTCTTGGGATCTTGGCTGATGTACCAAGACAAGGCATCTCCTTTCAAGCTCCTCATGAACAACTTCATGCGGATCCTTTCATTTTTCCCTACTCCAACCAGCTTGTCACAATAGGTCCTCAGATGGACCCTTGGATCACCAGTACCATCAAACATTTCGAACTTCGGAGGTTTGTACCCCTCAGGTAGTTCGACATCAGGCTGTATGCAGAGGTCCTCATAGTTCAGTCCTTCGACTCCCTTACTTCTTTCAACGCCTTGAACCCGGTTGGTCAGCTTCTTAAGTTCCTCGGCCAAGTTCCTGATAAGCAGATCCTTTTCATCAAACTCAGGTGTGTATGAGATAGGTGGAGCGGAGTGTGGCATGGTCTCCACGTAGATAGGATTGTTATGGTGGCTTGGTGCATGGGTGTAGATATGGTCGTTTGTGGAGTTATGAGGTTCTGGGATAAGTATTGGAGTGTTACTTGGGGTATGGAAGGTGTTACATTGGTTCTTTGGTGGAGTGGCATGATGGTGAGGTGCGGGATAATTCTGCTGTTTTTGGATATTTTGAGGAGGTGTAGGATTTTGGGCGTTGGGGAGGTTGACGTCTGGGACGCTGAGGGTGAATGACAGGTTTGCCAAATTTCGCACCTGATCAAGCTCTTCTTGGAATTTCAACAACTTTTGTTTAAGTTGCTACATGTTCTTTTTTGGAACCCAAATACCCTGTCCATCAGTGGCCTCTACACGTTCAGTGTTCTCCTTTCTGATGTTGCTTAAATCTTCCATTTTCTTCTTGCCTTTGTTCTTGCCTTTGGGAGGACAAAGAGGAGGAGTGGGTGGAGGGCCCCTGGATCTTGTGAGATAAGATGATGATGCCAGAGTGCACGAACTAACCTTTGGGGAGGGAAATAATAAAAGAAAAAAAACAAAAACAAAACAAAAAGGTAACCAAGTCAGTGAGGATTATGAAAAGTATTGCAATATTTAAACACATAGTGCGGGAATGTAAAGCGTGTCCTAACTTGGGAACCTCTTTGTGCTTGAGGTAGGCCTAGCGACAAATTGATTTGGAGAACTTGAAATGCTAAATGACTCATTTCATTGATAAAAAATAGACGAATCCCAAAACGACACTAAATAAACAAGAAATAAAGGTCGCTAATGGCCATTGGCCTTATTACATTGATAAAGAAAGAGAAAGACATTCATATCTACTTGGTCCTAGAAAGTCCTTCCCCAGACTCGGCATCCTTGATTCCTTTGAACAGCTTCCCCAACTCGCGAAGTCCTAGCAGTAGGTATGCTCTGGCTAGATGTCCACCTTCAATCCCTTCGTCCCACCAACTCAGCAATTTTAGGTGGATGTTGGTGACCATGCCGAATCTGGGGACTTCGTGCCTCATATTTCTGCAAGGTAAACAAGGTTAGGCCCTGACCCCCACTAGACTCAACTATTTAACATCAACGATTATGTCACGACCCCAAATCCTAACAGGCCGTGATGGAGCCTATCGTGAAACTGGGCTAGCCAACCATCACATTACTACGCTTTTGTTCAATTATAACAGTTCACAATTAAATAATAAGCATGCAACCATAGCATCAATTAATATAATTAAGTCTTAACGTCCCAATACTAGTCTAACCAACCTCCCAAGAACTGAAGTCAATAGTCATGAGCATCTAAGAATAAATAAATCTAACTCTTCTAAAACTATAATATATGTCTCTGAATCAAATGCTAAGACTAAATAAGGAAGGGAAGTGGAGAAGCTGTGGACGCTGAACAGCTACCTCAAAATCTCANGTAATACAAACACACAGCACAGATACACAATTCCACAAAACCAGTAAAACACCAAGTCACCATGTAGTATTCATCAAATAATAAGTTCGAAATCAGTTTCCAGAAATCCCTTGAAAACAAGTGCAATATCAGTATATCTTAATAAAATTCTAAGTAAAACCAGTTTGAAAACCAAGTAAATCATAGTTTGAAAACATAGTAAAAATATTCATAAAACTGCCCATCGGGCCATAATCATTTCTCGTAACAATTTCTTTCAGTATCAGCCAATCAGGCAGCCTCACAATCACTCTGCCCATCAGGCAACCTCACAATCACTCTGCCCATCAGGCAACCTCACAATCACACTGCCCATCAGGAAACCTCACAATCACTCTGCCCATCAAGCATCCTCACAATCACTCTGCCCATCAGGTATCACCCAATCGGTATCGGCGCTCACTGGGGGTGTGTAAAGACTCCGGAAGGGCTCCTACAACCCAAGCGCTATAATAAGCCACATCATGGCATGAATCACACACAGTATAGGCCCGCAGCCTCACTCATATCATATCATCCTCACAATATAGGCCACCAGCCTCACTCAGTCAGACACTCTCAATTTTCCCTTCAGGCCACAAATATGCCGGGTTCTCGACCCAAAAACAGTGTTTCATTTTGAAGAAGTAGTATCAAAATACTCTGAGTGTCAAAACAATTTCACCGAAAAGACTGAGTGAAAAATCATAACATATCAGTGAGAAAAATATAGTAAAACATCCCCCAAGGGGTAAACAGATCGGCACTAGGCCCCAAACATGGCTTACAACCCAAATCATATCAAATATATATAGTACTATTGGAAATAAGCTTTAAAGTCGTTTCACAACTCAATAGTCACCTATGTAAGGACTATATCTCCAAAGTTTCAACCTTTGCATTTCAAAACCCATGAAAGGGTGCATAGTCCGGGGTTTCATACCCTCAGGACAGGATTTAAAGACATTACTTACCTCAAAACTAGCCCGGAAACTATTCCGCAATGTGCTTGCCTTTCGAATCAACCTCTGAAGGCTCCAAATCTACCAAGTTCAGATTTTTATCATCAATATGTGCTTAAGGAATAAATTCTAATTGAAAAATATCGAATTTAACCCAAAAATCAGAAATTGGTCAAAACTCGACCCCCGATCCCGCATCCTGAAACTCAGAAATTTTTATACAAAAGTGTACTTCGTCCTCTCACAATTCCGTACATATAAAGAACACCAAAATCGGAGTTCGTTTGACCCCTCAAATCGACCCTTGAAGGTCTCATAATCTCAAGCCCTAAACCCAATTTTTCTACTGATTTTCCATGAATTTACACTGGTTTTATATTCTATAATCACTCATAATCGAGTTATAATGACTAGAACACTTACCTCAATGAAGAACAAGTATTTTTCTCTTCAAAATCTCCCCCAAGAGCTCTTTTCCGTACAACAATGGTGTAAAAAGGGGTTTAAGTCGCGGAGGAAATATTTAAATACTGCCCAGTTAATTGTTCTCCGCGATCGCAGCTTTTCCCCTGCGATCGCACAGTGTTCCTCAGTTTGACCTCCACGATCGCAGCACTGTGCACGCGATCGCACAGTGCATTTTCCAGCAACCCCACGCGCCCCAACTTCCTCTACGCGATCGCAGCTCAACCCACGCGATCGCGCTGCCTTGGGCTCCCCCTACTTTGCGATCGCAGACTAACCTTCGCGATTGCACAGAAAAAAATGTGACTTCCCCCAATTAACTCTCTGCGATCGCATCAATTCCCTCGCGATCGCAAGGAAGGAATTACGGTTGTGCAAAAACCAGAAAACAAGCAGTGTTTTTAAGCCCAAATGAGTCTGTTAATCACCCGAAATCAATCCCGAGCCCCTCGGGACCCCAACAAAACATACCAACACCTCACATTTCATCCTTTAAACTTTGTTGCACTCTAAAAACACCAAAACTAACATCCAAACACAAAATTTACATCGAATTCAAGCCTAAGAACTTTGATATTTCTAAAATCCACCAACGATGCCAAAACTATTCAAAACAACTCCGATTGACCTGAAATTTTACAGACAAGTCTAAAATAACATTACGAACCTGTTCCACCTACCGGAATTCTATTCCGACCCCGATAGACTATTTTCCACTGTCGACCGGAATCGCCAAAAACTAACTTTCACCAATTCAAGTCTAATTCTATACTGTACATCACAAAATTATTCTGAACACACTCCTAAGTCCCAAATCACCTAACGAAGCTATCCGAGCCATAAAATTTGAATTCCGAGCTCGTTTATCAATAAGTCAACCCTTAGTTGACTTTTCCCATTTTAAGGCTATTTTTAAAGGCTAATTGACTGAACTCTCACTACAACCATTTGATTTCAAGCCTACTGTCACGACCCTAAACCGGTCCAGGTCGTGATGGCGCCTAACGGCGGGGTTAGGCAAGCCAACGAATAACAATAACAATGAAAGTGCGAAATACAATAACAACATGGGGTAAGGCCGTAGAAACAAGCTGAACCACAGCTAGGCCCGATACATATACAACCCCGATAACTACAACAAGTGTGTGCCAGGACTAGTGTCACAGTGTCAACGGGCGGCTTTATAGATACAACTGTAGAAAATACATGTACAAAATATACAAGCCGCAGTCTGGAACAAAAGACTGAGCAAAACGAAACTAGAAGGCTCCAGAGGTGCTGTCAGGAGAACGCCAAGAAGACAACTCACCGTGTGGAGCGACGCCGAGGTCAGTATCTATCAACAAGCGGACGACCAGACGGACCAGCCTCAGTACCTGCACAGTCAAGTGCAGAAAAGAAAGAAAGTGCAGCATGAGTACATATAAACAAATATGTACCCAGTGAGTATCCCGTCTAAACTCGTAAAGAGTAGTGACGAGAGGTAGAATACATACTCACTAAGGTCTAGTACATAATGAAATAAAATACATGCTGAGCAATAAATCATGTGAGATAGTACATCAAGTATAAGAACATGTAAGCAACAATCAGTAACTGATCTTAAACATAGTCTTCCTTTGTAAACTATTAATAGTTATATCACTTGTTCTCCTCCTCATTATCCGAAATGACTTATCTTTATTCTCAATTGTTCACTTCCCAGTACTCTGTATTGTTTCTCAACTCACCCTCGTACGATCCCAACTCAATGCAAATGCGGATGAATGCAATGCGTATATATATATATATATATATATATATATATATATATAACCGACACGGACAAGACTATCGGCCGAAGTCATAAGGGTGGGTCATAAGGACTGACTCGGTCATAAAGCTCCACACGTTCGCGAATCATACATGCGACCCGTGCGCTGACTCGATAGTGATAAGCTCCCCACGATCGCGAATCATACCTGCGACTCGTGTGCTGACTCGATAATGATAAGCTCCCCACGATCGCGAATCATACCTGCGACTCATGTGCTGACTATGCAAAGTAAAACTCTCCCCGATCACGAATCATGTCTGTGACTCGGGGGCCAATGAAAATAATAGTATAATTCTCCCTGATCACGAATCAACCTGTGACTCAGGGGCAAGTAAAACATAAGTGAAATTCTCATGGATCACGAATCAAACCTGTGACTCAGGGGTAATAAAAATGTAAGTTCTCCCCGATCACGAATCAAACCTGTGACTCGGGGGCCATGAATGCATGAATGCGTGTATGCGACCGCATGAATGCATATATATATGTGTATATGTAGACCCCGTGGTACCGACTCGCCCACACTTAACGGGATCGGATACTCACACCTCACTTGATAGCCAAA